>JAVLUX010000026.1:367500-635000 GCA_032164185.1 Moxostoma hubbsi | reverse complement strand
ATGCTGCGAGTCATTCAGACCAATCAGGGGGAAAGCAGCAGCACAGCATCTCTCCCTCTCCTTTTCTTTCATAATTTAATCTGTTAACATTTACAATACATCTTGTCATCTTTAAACTGCCATTTTTATCGAGATATTTCACTCAAACATTAAAGTTGTCATCACTTACCTTCATGCTGTTGCAAACCATTATGACTTTTGTAATTTCAGTGGATATCAAAAGGAGATTTTAGGGAGTTTCAGTGACCATTCACTTACATTGAATGAAAAACAAGATGCAGTGACAGTGAATTGAGACTGAGACTAACCGTTTTGCTTAACATCTCCTTTTTTGTTCTTTATTTTTTAGATAAACTCATTCAGACTTAAGGGTGAGCAGTGATGACCGAAATTTTATTTTTAAACAAACTGCCTTTTAACTACCCATTTAAGTATTTATTAAAGGTATCTTCCAAGATAACAAATATAAATGTTATTCAGCACATGCTATACCTTATTCACAGCAGCTGAATCTTTGATTTTTAATGACACTGAAAACAAGGCTGTGCGGGATAGACAATACGGTCTCTTTGATGAGATGTATTGCAGTTTAAAGTGTTTTGGATCATGTAAAAAAAGTGTAAAAAAAAAAAGTGTGGAGTGTACAAAACATTGAAAAAATAGGCAAAAAAACGTCTCGGTTATGTATGTAACCTCCGTTCCCTGATGGAGGGAATGAGACGTTGTGTTGAAGAAGCGACACTAGGGGTCTCTCGAGCGCCGAATATGCCTCTGGTCTATGAAAAAAAGCCAATGAGAAGTTGGCATTTGCATACCCCACCCCAGACATACGGGTATAAAAGCAGGGAAATACGTAGAGTTCATTCAGGATTTTTCTGAGGAGCCGGAAATGGTCTGGCCACTGCAGTGGCTCGGCTCAGCGACGTGGCCGGGAGGACACGACGTCTCGTTCCCTCCATTAGGGAACGGAGGTTACATATGTAACAGAGACGTTCCCCGTCTGTCGCTCACTTCGATGTCATGTCGAAGAAGCGACACTAGGGGTCCACTTCAAATCACGCCATGTGCTGAGCCGTGTACTGCTGACACAGGAGCGGGCAGGTATTTCACGTGCACAAGCGATCAACTGTGTTTCAGACTGCACGTACCCTTCTCCGATGCCCCAAAAGAGTTGTCGGAATCCTTCTGGTTACCCTAGTGGGGAACAAGGTGACGCTTGCCAACCTGGGAACGGGCCAAGCCTGGCTGGGTCTCTTTTCTCTCTATATTTCTCGGCATAGAGCAAGAACAGTGGGGCCCTTATACGCATCGAGGGAAGGGGGTCTTACCCAGTTTCCTATTCTTTCAGGGGGAAAAGACACTGCAGAGGAAACACCTGCCCAAAAGGGGAGGTAAAGGTGGCGAATACATCACATGGGCTTTTTAGGCAACATGTGGAACATGGCACAGTGGTAGATCCAACCTCAAGAGGGGGGAGTTGCTACAGCATAGCGACCGGAGGGCAGCAGAAACTGCCTAAGGGAGACGTGGGTCCACTTTGTAAGTGGACCGTACCGCGGAAAATACACACAGGGGGAGTCCGTGTAGGAGTCCCGATCTGTGGAGCACCTATTCCAGTACAGGGTAGATTAGAGTACCCATAGTGAACTGGGTCGGCAAGTTCCTCCGCTGAACTGCGGACCCAAAAGGGCTAGGGAGGAATCGACCAGGGACCCGGGTGGGTGGGATCTCCTGGGAGAGAAAGCGCACAGTTTTACCTCGGCCAAGGGAAAGGGCTCCAGGTGCAAGCGATTCACCCGGCCAGATCATCAGTGTGTAACCAAGTTCTACTGGCTTGGACCTGAGAAAACACGGGACAATACTGACTCAACCCTGAGATTGTAAAATCTCGCAAAGGAATTAGGTGTTGCCCAACCCGCTGCTCTATATATGTCTGCTAGGGAGGTGCCTCTGTCCAGTGCCCACGAGGACGCAATACTCCTTGTTGAGTGTGCTCGGACCTGCGAGGGGGGGTGGGGGGGGCAGCACGGCCTGGGTACGATAGGCCAATGAAATGGCATCAACCACCCAGTGGGAGAGCCTCTGTTTGGAGACAGCATTCCCTTTCCGCTGTCCCCCAAAGCAGACAAAGAGCTGCTCAGAGCACCTAAAGCTCTGTGTGCGGTCCAAATAGGCATGCAAAGCACGTACCGGACACAGCAATGAAGAGGCTGGGTCTGCCACCTCCCGGGGCAGTGCTTGCAGGTTCACTACCTGGTCTCTGAAGGGTGTGGTAGGGACATTGGGCACGTAGCCCGGTCGTGGCCTTAGGATCACTTATGTGTTTGCTGGACCAAACTCCAGGTAGGTGGTGTCGCTAACAGAGAACGCTTGCAGGTCTCCGACCCACTTGATGGAAGCGAGCGCGATCAGAAGGGCCATCTTTAGAGAGAGGGTCCTGAGTCCAACTGATCCTAGCGGCTCAAAGGGGGGTCTCTGGAGGCCCGCGAGGACCACTGAGAGATCCCAGGAGGGAACAGGCTTGGCCAGGAGGGGTTCAACCTACAGGGGGCCTCTTAGGAACCTGATGATTAAGTCGTGCTTACCCAAGGACTTGCCGTCTACTGCATCGTGGTGGGCCACGATAGCGGCGACATACATCTTCAGGGTGGAAGGGGACAGCCTCCCTTCCAGCCTCTCTTGCAGAAACAAGAGCACTGACCTAACTGTGCACCTCTGTGGGTCTTCAGCATGGAAAGAACACCAATTCGCGAACAAGCACCATTTCAGGGCATAAAGTTCCCTGGTAGAAGGGGCTCTGGCTTGGTTGATCGTGGCTACAACCGTGGGTGGTAGACCAGCTAGATCTTCTGCATCCCGTCCAGGGGCCAGACATGGAGGTTCCTAAGGTCTGGGTGCGGATGCCAGAGCGTGCCCTGTCCCTGAGAAAGAAGGTCTTTCCTCAGGGGAATTCGCCAGGTAGGGGCTGTCGCGAGGAGTACGAGATCGAAGAACAAGGCCCAGGTGGGCCAATAAGGAGCCACAAGGGTGACTTGTTCCTCGTCCTCCCTGACCTTGCACAGCACCTGATTGGGCATACCAGAGCGGGCAGTGGGAGGTCTCTTGGGAGGCAAACAGGTCTACCTGGGCCTTGCCGAACTGTTACCAAATCAGCTGGACCGATTGGGGGTGGATCCTCCACTCTCCACCGGGTGCGTCCGCTACCACATTGTGGTTGCCAGGGATGTGAGTGACTTGAGTCACTGCTAGATCCAAAGAGGGAGACAACGGGCGAGTCGTGACATGTGGCGGGAGCGTACTCCGCCTTGGCGATTTATGTATGCTACCGCAGTGGTGCTGTCTGACCTGATCAGGACATGTTTATCTCGAACTAACGGGAGAAACTTCCGCAGGGCAAAGAAAACAGTCAGCAACTCCAGGCAGTTGATGTGCCAGCGCAGCAGGGTCCCTTTCCAACAGCCTGCTACTGCGTGCCCATTGCACACGGCGCCCCAACCCAATCTGGAGGCGTCAGTCGTGACCAAGACACGTCGGTACACCTGCTGCAAGGGTACGCCTGCCCGTAGAAAACAGAGGTCTGTCCAGGGTTTGAATGTTTGAGCGCCTTAGCCTGGTGGACTTGCAGGATGGCCATGGCGTGCAGGGTGGAAGCGGCCTGTCCAGTGGCGCTGTAGGCTTTGGCAGTAAACAATGTCATCCTACAGGCCTTAGAAGGGAGCACAGGGTGACCCCGCCAGGTGGTAGGGTTTCCGGGACATAGATGGAGCGCAACAGCCCTATCCACCTGGGGAAATCGCCGTATCCCCATGGGCCGCTCCGCCATCGAGGGTAGCGAGAGCGGATGAGCAGGCTTTGTGATGAGAGGGGCTCTCAACGAAGACGTCAGCTCATCATGCACCTCCAGGAAAATCGGAACCCCGGGGGGGCAGCCCAGGGGAGGCATCAGCGTCAGACGGCGCGCTCTCCAATGCAGCGGCGAGCTCATCCACCTCGAGCTCTAGAGGATAGGCAGGCTGGCCGTGAGGCAAGCTGCTGTTGCCTTGAGCACGGACGGGAGTCAACGAGCGTGCCGGGGGGCGGGTGGTCCGAGGGGGCGTACCCGGAGGAGCTGTACCCGCTGCCATCCCCAAATCGCCTCCAGCGCCAGCCGCATTGTCCTCAATCCTGTGGTCATGCCCTCGCAGTGAGAGCATGAACCATCCACAAACGCTGCCTCGGTGTGATCACTGCCCAGACACGAGACAACGCCTGTGGCCGTTTGAAGCGGAGATCACTCTACCGCATCCAGGAACTACACAGGGGCGTAATGGCATATTTAAAAAGACGTGTCCTGAAAAGGACATTCAACACCGCTGTGTAAAGTTCTTTGAGGAAATTAGTCTTTTATAGAGAAAAATTACTCCTTCAAATATAACTCTTAACTCTCTGCGGTGTCGAAGCACCCAGGGGCAAGCTGCACTGCCGTGCAGAGAAGGACAAAGCCGCTGAAGTTTGCCGTAGATCCAACAGCAAGCAGAGCATCAGAGGAACAGAAGCAGGAACTGGTGTGTGACTCGCAGCTGGCTGCATACACGACCATCGGCTCCGAAGAAAATTTCTGAATGAACTTGACGCATTTCCCCGCTTTTATAACAGTATGTCCGGGGCAGGGTATGCAAATACTGTCTGCCAACTTCTCATTGGCCATTTTTCATAGACCAGAGGCATATTCGGTGCTCAAGAGAGACCCCTAGTGTCGCTTCTTCGACATGACATCGAAGTGAGCGACAGACGGGGAACTCCAGACAACATGAGTTGTGGAAAATCAGATGGTATATTGGAGCTTTTTACAGATTTACGCCATGCATGCCATTGAAGAAATGGTAAGTATATCCCTTACAGCCTTGTTTCCATCCCATTAAAAATCAAACATGGCACTACTTTGAATAAGGTCTATAGACCAATCCTCTTATTTACAAAAATGTCAGCGCATGTGCAGTAAGTGGTGGCAGAATGCCCACTGACTGTTGCGTTAGATTTGACAGATTAGAGGATTAAACGAAAGTATGACACAAAACCATATACAAACATATTCTTAGTGATACAATTACTATAATGATATGAGTTAATAACAAACATGTAATTATGTTCACTATAAATTTTTGCTGCAAAGTTGAAATGATCTCAGACCAGTCAGCTCTGTTGATGACCTTGAAGCCACAGCAGTCAACGAGAGCCTTCAGAATAATTTTTCAACAATGTAATCTGATAAAAGTTTACATTTTAACGCATGGTTTTTACCACCACTTCCGTGTTTGACATAAGCGGTGACATTGCCAAAGCATTGGTCTAATGCGCCACGTCTTGCTAGAAAGCAAGTCACTAAAGAGAAGGGTCACAATATAGGCTAAATACTAACCTAATGCCTATTGTTGTCAGAGCTGTTCAGTTGCAGGGTGAAGCTGAATAATTGAAACAGCCTACTTCATGTCATCCTCATAAAACACCTCTTACATTTCTCATTTCTAGACCATAAGGTATTTTTGTTCATTGTACATCAGTCAGTGTTGGTCTTGATTCGGTTGTCTGATTTCATGTTACATACACATTGTTAATTCACAGATTAGGCCTAATATCTACCTACTGTATGTTACACACACAACCAATTTAGTAGCAAGTCTCTGTTCTCTCAGCCAATAATCAAATCTTTAACTCTGTGAATAATCTTTGATAATTCTTGTGAAAACACTACACATGGGCAAATGTTGCATGACTAAACTGGTGAACGAAAACCCATCATCTCCTCCACAGAACTCTTGGTTTAAAAACACATGTGTAAATGGCAGGATGACTGAGGTTAATATGATGCATTTATGAATTTATATCTGTAAAGCGCTTATATGGGATTACTTAAGGCGTAAATCATATCTTACAAATTATAAATGTGAAGACATTTTGGGGGACATTGTATTTAAAAAATGTTCTCCCCTTTACTCGATGAGCTACCCAGGCCCCAGGGGGATATTGAATTAAAAACATAAGATATGTAAAAAATATTTATCTTCTGACATATTTACTTGATTTACTTTACATAAGCCATGATGGTAAAAGCAGCTATGTCTCATTTTTGTGTTGGGGCCGGTGACAATTTTCCCAGGGCCTGTAAAAATCTGAAGCACTGGCTCAGTAGAAGAAATCCTTAGCGTTGAGCCCTGAAATGCTTCTTCTCTTACATCTTGCCCCAAATTAACTGACAGTATTAAAATAGTCAGCATTTGACTGATACTAAACAGTAATACTGATGTTTATTTAGCTATTTATTTTATTTTTATTTATTGTTTATTTTAATGGTCAGCATTTGACTGCTACTAAACATACAGTACTGATGTTTATTTAGCTATTTATTAGGGGTCAAGCCCCGAAGGGGCGAAAGAACCCTATTGTTTTCATTCGTTTTCTTATCATTCTTCTGCCGCTGCTTCTAATTCTTCTTCCGCTCGAGTCTATGGCAGCCCATAGAACCGCTTGCGGGAAAGTTATGAAATTTGGCACACAGATAGGAGGACAGTCAAACTACTTTTTCGAACTCGTCCTAGGCCGTTTGACCGATTTGCACAAAAATTTGCCTGCATCATCTAGAGGGACTCGCATCAAAATGTTAAAATCACAGAATTTTGATAAACCATACCATTTTCAAATGGAGCTTCAACGAATTCATGTCAAGTCACCATGACTCGAGGGTGCCTGCTCAGTTTCAGAACAGTGCCACCTAGAGGTCACGAGATCTGAAAAAAGCTAATTTTTGCTAATAACTTCTGTACAGTTTGTCATAAAATCATAAAATTTGTCTCATTAGATTCAGCGAGTGAAAAACGACATGAAAAATTCCTGTTGGCCATTTTGAATTTAGCCATAAAATGCTGTATTTTACTAACAACTTGACGTATTGTTACGAAACTTGTATGTGTCTTTGGCATCATGTTCTGAAGAAACTTTAAAAGTTTTGGGACAGCGCCACCTTGTGTTCAAAAATTATAATGCTATTTCTAAAAATGCTAATAGCTATTGACTCCATCTTGATAGATTCTGTCGTTCATGCCGATAACAAAGATACCAATTATGTCATGATCGAGCAAACTTCCAGTCTGCAATTTTTAAATGTTTTGAAAACATACTTTTTCGAACTCCTCCTAGGCTGTTTGTCCGATTTGTATGAAAATTGGCCTGCATCATCTAGAGGCACTCACAAAAAGTTTTCACAGAATTTTGATAAACCATACTGTTTTCGAATGGTGCTTCAACAGATTTGATGAAGAATGTGCAAACTTGAACTTGAGGCTGTATTTCCGCAATGCTTTGAGGGAAAACTTGATTCGTGTCATCATCGTTAGGCTCTGAGGTTACCTGCAGCATTTTGGTGCACTGCCCCCTACTGTTCAGGAGATAGAAAAATGGCTATTTTGGCTTATAACTCTTGAATGCTTTCCTGCATGACAACCATCATGCCCAGATACTACCTGAGCAGTTTCAGAACAGCGCCACATACTGGATAACATTTTTAAAATAAATGCTGTTTTTTTTTATGATCAAAAGTTAACTTTTGATCATAAAAAAAATCATACACTGTTCATTGGACACCAACAAAAAAAGTCACAACAAAGTAATAAAGCTTCTTTTGCTCCTCATGGTGCCAATAATTGGCTTGACTCCGGTATCACTGCTTGCAGCTATTTGTATTATTTATTATTTATTTTTCCAGTGTTCATTTCTAGAATTTGTTGACAATGAATAATAATAATAATGTAAAATATTCTTTGATAAATATATTTAAGAAAGCAGCCTTCTGAATACATTTGCATAGTCATATTGGTGCAAAATCCACATATGAAAGCTCTATTTTCATTTCAGCTCAAAAATGAACTATAACGGCCACCATATTGGTAATCGGTGAATTTCCCCCTTCTAAAATTGGTATCGGTCTCAAAAACCCCATATTGGTCGGGCTCTAATATATAAAATAAATTATATATATATATATATATATATATATATATATACACATATATATATATACACACACACACACACACACACACACACACACACACACACTCACCTAAAGGATTATTAGGAACACCATACTAATACTGTGTTTGACCCCCTTTCGCCTTCAGAACTGCCTTAATTCTATGTGGCATTGATTCAACAAGGTGCTGAAAGCATTCTTTAGAAATGTTGGCCCATATTGATAGGATAGCATCTTGCAGTTGATGGAGATTTGTGGGATGCACATCCAGGGCACGAAGCTCCCGTTCCACCACATCCCAAAGATGCTCTATTGGGTTGAGATCTGGTGACTGTGGGGGCCATTTTAGTACAGTGACCAATTTGAAATGATTCGAGCTTTGTGACATGGTGCATTATCCTGCTGGAAGTAGCCATCAGAGGATGGGTACATGGTGGCCATAAAGGGATGGACATGGTCAGAAACAATGCTCAGGTAGGCCGTGGCATTTAAACGATGCCCAATTGGCACTAAGGGGCCTAAAGTGTGCCAAGAAAACATCCCCCACACCATTACACCACCACCACCAGCCTGCACAGTGGTAACAAGGCATGATGGATCCATGTTCTCATTCTGTTTACGCCAAATTCTGACTCTACCATCTGAATGTCTCAACAGAAATCGAGACTCATCAGACCAGGCAACATTTTTCCAGTCTTCAACTGTCCAATTTTGGTGAGCTCTTGCAAATTGTAGCCTCTTTTTCCTATTTGTAGTGGAGATGAGTGGTACCCGGTGGGGTCTTCTGCTGTTGTAGCCCATCCGCCTCAAGGTTGTGCGTGTTGTGGCTTCACAAATGCTTTGCTGCATACCTCGGTTGTAACGAGTGGTTATTTCAGTCAAAGTTGCTCTTCTATCAGCTTGAATCAGTCGGCCCATTCTCCTCTGACCTCTAGCATCAACAAGGCATTTTCGCCCACAGGACTGCCGCATACTGGATGTTTTTCCCTTTTCACACCATTCTTTGTAAACCCTAGAAATGGTTGTGCATGAAAATCCCAGTAACTGAGCAGATTGTGAAATACTCAGACCGGCCCGTCTGGTACCAACAACCATGCCACGCTCAAAATTGCTTAAATCACCTTTCTTTCCCATTCTGACATTCAGTTTGGAGTTCAGGAGATTGTCTTGACCAGGACCACACCCCTAAATGCACTGAAGCAACTGCCATGTGATTGATTGATTAGATAATTGCATTAATGAGAAATTGAACAGGTGTTCCTAATAATCCTTTAGGTGAGTGTGTGTGTGTAATATATATATATATACACACACACACACACACACACACACACACACACACACACATATACGTACAATATACAAATCTGTTATATACAGAAGCAGAGGAATGTAATGGCAGAAGAGTTATGGTATGTTGGATAAATATAAATAGATTAAGCCGTGTATTGCACTCTTTCACCAACCCGGCTTTCAACTGCTGTTTCTACCTCTCTTCAATCGCAAAATTAATTTTCCACCCTGGATGTAAACACTGCAGTGTTGTACAGACACACTATGCTCTACTTAACAATCTGTCTAGACATCATCTTTTTTCTCTCCACTAGGCCAGCACGTATGGCAACCCCCAGCCCCTGGCTTTCTGACGTTATTTGTGAACATCGGACTGACCTCAGGGCAGCTGTGAGGAGATGCCAGAAATCTAAAGATCCAGCAGATCAAAGTATCAGTCTCTTCTTTTTCTGAAAACTTTAAAACCTGCAAAAACTTCCTTTTATCAGGACAAGATCAACAGCCTAACAGCCTAACCCTAACCCTTATTTAGGACATTTAACACACTCATCTGTCCTCCCCCTCCACTGCCTGATACCTCATTGACAGCAGATGTCTTACATGTTTTACTAATAAGGCCCAATGGCACAATGACTGCTCGAATCTCGGTCTGTTTGGCATACATCTCGGCCTGGATGAAGGAACACCAATTGCAACTTAACCTAGCGAAGACTGAGCTCTTCGTCTTTCCAGCCAACCCTACTGTTGAACACAACATAACAGTTCAGCTGGGTTCAACTACAATAACGCATTCCAAAACGGTCAGAAATCTAGGGGTACGTAAAAAACCAACTCAATTTCACAGACCACATCACAAAGAATGCACGATCATGTAGATTTACACTATACAATATCAGGAAAATGAGACCATTACTCCCTGAACTACTTGTTCAGTGACAAGTAACGCTCATTTGCAGGCCTCCCCTGCATGCGCAATTAGGCCCCTGTGAATGATCCAGAATGCAGTATCATGTTTGGTCTTCAAAGAACCAAAGAGAGTACAAGTTACACCACTCCTTGTCTCTCTTCACTGGGTGCCATGTCAAATTCAAGGGTCTGATGGTGGTGTACAGAGCAGTCACTAGGTCTACTCCAGCATGCCTAAGTCATTCCTGCAGAGCTACGTTCGCACCAGAAGCCTGCGATCGGCTAATGAGTGCCACCTTGTTGTACCAACACAAAGAGGCAGCAAATCACTTTCCCAGACTTTCAATTTCACTGTACCTATTTGGTGGAATGGCCTTCCTAACTCTATCAGTGAAGCAGACTCACTCTCTGTCTTCAAAAAACAGCTAAAGACACATCTTTTCCATAAGCACTTGACCATGCAAAAATGTTATTATACAGTATATATTCTTGTTGCACCCTATCTGTCTTGAATATTACTATTCTGATGCATATGAACCTTTATAATGCAGCACTTTTCATACTGTTGTCTCAAGATGAATTACTTATGAAGTCGCTTTGGATAAAAACGTATGCCAAATGAATAAATGTAAATGCTTTAGAATGGATTTTTTTTATTGATCTTGACTATCATGGTCACGATGAACTGTTGTTGTATGGAAAAAAGCTGCATGAAGATTCTTAAATCTCCTTTTGCAAGAAAAAATAACAGCATACAGGGTTTGAATGACATGAATCAATAATAACAACCCAATTTTAATATTTTGGTAAATGTTTTCTTTAAAATATTATTATTGCAAAAATCAATTAAGTGTGAATTTTCATGCAGTATCCAATATGACTGTTTTGCTCAGTATGCATATAATATACACTCACTGAAAACTTTAGTAGGAACACTGTGGTCCTAATAATGTGCAAGACATTGTCTTCTGCTGTTGTAGCCTATCCGCCTCAAGGTCTGACATGCTATTCTGCTAACTACAATTGTACAGAGTGGTTATCGGAGTTTACGTAGCATTTCTGTCAGCTCGAACCAGTCTGGCCATTCTCCTTTGACCTCTCTCATCAACAAGTAATTTCCATCCACAGAACTGCTGCTCACTGGATGTTTTTGGCCAAATCCAGAAACTGTTTAGCGTGAAAATCCCAGGAGATCAGCAGTTACAGAAATACTCAAATAAGCCCGTCTGGCACCAACGATCTTGACACGGTTGAAACAAATGAGATTACATTTTTTTTCCCCCATTCTGATGGTTGATGTGAACATTAACTGAAGCTTGACCCATATTTGCAAGGTTTTATGCAAGACACACCATTGGCTGATTAGATAATCGCATGATCATATAGGTATATATGTGTTCCTAATGAAGTGTTCAGTTGTGTGTATATTACAAAACATAAATCCAGTTGTAGCTGTCTAAAAGAAAAGCAATAAAAGTCACTAATACTCACCAAGATAGCCTTTAACCTTTTTGTGGCCTAAAAGACATGAAAAAAATTTATTAATTAAAAGCAAAGAACAATATACTTTGATGTTAAGTAACATTTCCTATTAACCAAATCACTTCTTTCACTCATTATATACAGCATAATATGAAAGTGCCACTACATTTTTGTCAAATATATTCCTGCATAAAGAAACACTTGGGTTATGTATATAACTGCATCGTTCTATATAATTCTTTTTCTAAAAATTCAGGTCAAGTGATTTTCATTTGTAGAGCATTTTGGACAATATGCATTGTTTTAAAGTAGCTTTGAAGAAAATCATTCTGTAATGTCTGAAAATCCCATAGTGAACAGTTTTATAGAAATTATGCAAAACCGTCAATAAGGTGGGTCATTTCAACTAAGTGCTATACAGTATATACCAAGAAATGTGTTCCTTGTGGTTAAATTCTGATTGTTTAACAAAACAAGAGTAGACCATTTGCACGGTTTTTGTTATTATGTTATATACTGTACATTCAGGTAATAGAACGATGCCCACGTTCCCAGATGAAGTATGTCTAGAAACGTATTCATACTTCCCACCTACATACCTAAAGAACATAATTTTCCCCATCCAAGAAGTGCACTCTTTATAAAATGAAGTATATACTCTTACCGTACATGATTTTGGACACAGTGTCTTTATGCCCTTCAGGAATAGTCGTTCCTGGGTAGAGTTGCCATTTTGTAAGCTACTGACACAATGACCCACCCTGTTTACATGCACTTAAGAAAATGGCTTATTCCCTATTATTCCAGGGTTTTTGCAGAAAGCAACATCCTAAAACTTCATGTAAACATGAAAGCTGTTTTCCTTTCTCAAACAAGTTAACACATCTACATCTCTGCCAGGAAACAAGGCCATGTAAACACATAAGCTGTGTTCATACGTTTTTTAAGAGTGCACATAAGCATGGAAATGACTGCATAACTAATGGAATGGCACAGTCAATGTGGCAGCAATAATTGATCATTTCTGAGGAGTACAGTGGGAAATGGGACAATCACACACACACACACACACAAACATTTAACCTCATGATATACTATTGAGAGGAGAATTTAATCTATTGATGTACTTTTTTTTTTACTGTAATGCATACTTGCATTGCTATGCTACATACATCAACATAAAGGGCATTTCAAACTCATATGTTCAACATCTGGAAGCTGTACATAACTATAGAACAAATAGACATACGTAGATGCCTCATTCGGCTAGTTTGGATGCATCAACCATGGCGCCATCTTGGAACGTTCAACAAGGAGTGCTGATTGAATGTAAGTAAATGGAGAAGAAGCCTCAGAACTCTTCATAAACTGCTTTTGTGTAGAAACGGTTCATAATTTAATTAATTGACTGATTGAGTGCTAATTTTCAGTATGTTTCCCATGATATATTAATTTGTAGAGGACATTATTTGCAGTTTGCGAAGGAAAGAAAAACTGTTTTAGAAGTGAAGTCAGGATTTTTTATATCATCTAAAATATTGCCCAGTGTTTATGGAGAATCAGATAACCTGAAAGTTGGCTGAAAAGACAATAGACTTTTACAACGTATATGTCAATATACATTCATGTGTTGATGGACAGCTCTTAACATATCCAATATTGCAGATGCACCGCACGCCACAGAAACCGCTGCAAATAAGGTATCTACGTACTGTATAGATATCTATGGTGCACTTGGCATGAATTTAGTGTATGAATTTTCAAAGTTTAGTATGGTCCCAAATGGAACACTAAAGTTTTTTTTTGCACAGAAGCATTCGTGTGTTTGAGCTGACCAAAGTGACGCTACAAACACGTGACATGTTGCTAGATTTAACACATTACCCAAACTCAGTTCAACACTTATATGTCAAATAATGTACATATTCACAATGCGGTGTGATGTTCAAGCACTCAACATTTGCAAAGTGCTGTCTTCATAGAAGTTTCACATGTTGCCGCATTTACAATTAATTATGTTTTGTGAGGCCAGGTAACTACACAGGTAACCCCTTCCACTACGTTGGGCAAGCTCAATCGCTAGTTGCAAAATAAGTGTCCAACATTACACTCTGTTACTCTTATTTTTTTGAAGTAGTACATCATCCGGGTACTAGTAATACTCTTCTTTTCAATGCTTTTTCATTAATACACTACCGCACTACAAAATGGCATAGAATACTGCAGAACTATGCAATTTGGAACACATCATTAACCCCAAAGTTAAAACGAAGAATCAAACGAGTTGATGTATTGAAACACACATATACATACCTATTTTCAATTTCCGTAGATCTGTAAAACATAAAATGTAAGATTTCAGAAAAAAAACATTTCAACTGTATGTGGTACAGATTAATTTATATAGTCAGGGTTATGTTCATGTGTTTTTATTTGTTTACCTTTCAGTGACCACTCCTTTCTTCTCATAGTGCGAACACTCAACATACTCTCACTCTCTGCTAATGTTGACACTGTCACAGAAAACACATACAGAGACACAAACTCTTCTTAAATGACAATATTTATTCATTTCATTAGTCACCAAGAAATAGTGCAGAATCATATGTATTTCTTCATTTTGTGGCTTAACTTCTCTTTTTTTTTTTTAAATGTAAGGAAATTTGTGACATTGCACATGTAAACTTATAACTTATAAGAAGCAAGAAACAAGATGCTCTTTGGAACATTCAAAATTATGTTGGATTGCATGAATCATCACATTTTGAACAACTTTTGTAGTCCATGCCAGCTCAAGTGTATGATGTCATTTTAGTCTGGACTACTTACATCAAATGTTTAACTTTAATTGACTTTTTAAAGCAATCTGTTGGTGTTGACGGTATGGTTTCTTTTCTGGACAAACTACCTGTCCATCCCTTCAGCCATTAATGGACAGAGCAGGGAGTGCAATGAATAAAACCCTTCAAGGGTAACAGAACAGATCCAGCAGAATATTATTACAATTAGGTACAAATATGCATTAAATGTACATTAAATAATTAATTTTTTTATTGATTGATCACTTGATTTAACGTAAAATATACAAGATTGTAAATTGAGAACAAAGTACAATAATACATTGAAGACAGATTTACAATAGATTGCTAGTTCAGAATTCATAAAAGCACAAATTAACAAGACAGATATTAGGAGAATTAAAGGTAGAGAGCTGTCAGACAAGATCCGGAGAGTGTTAAGTGCAGCTTACAGCCATACAATGGAAAGGCAGGAGAGAATGAATGAATGGAGAATTTAAAAAGAACCGTCATGAGTAATGTGACCTGCCAGAACAAACACGATGCCTGATAAAAACAAAAAGGGGTACATAGATCTTAGTACCAAATACAAAGAATTCTTAGTACCAGTTCACTGTAAACAGCCAGTGTTGTGATTGGCTAACATTGTGCAGCCCTTCCAAAACAGCCATTTTTGAGACACAATCCGAAGAAAATGAACAAACTCCACACAACATTATGAAACTACATTTAAGGCTTAAAATATCACATACACCCAACACCCATCTGAATGTATCAAACTGTTCACTAAAACTGCACCATAAACTATCAAAGTCATGACATTAAATATTCATTAATGAATTTGGTTACTTATGGTTTTTCACTGAAATCTTCAGATTACTCAAACATAATACTGGTGATGTTGGGTGCTTCAACCGGCTTCAACAGGCCAAAGCAGAGTTGCTGGTCTTTACATCTCACATCTTCCGTGTTTGTTTACACACAGGACTGCTGCGTTTGATGAGATTAGTTTTTTGACAATGCGTCTTTTAAAAGTGCCGTGAGATGTCTGATAACAGTCAAAGCCATGCACATTTATGCAAAAAAACATTTAAATCCAGATAGCCACATGAAGGTGTCCTGTGAAAAATGATTTTGGATTAATCATCTATGACAGGCCAATTTGTCTTCACCTGTGTGACTGACTGAGCACCAGTGGACAGGACCAAGGGTGAAATGATGGAAAAATAGGCATTGATGTCTTGCTGAAGAGGCAGTCGTATGCAGATGTATTTGGTATTTGTGATGCCACAAATTCCCAACGAGCCATTTTTGTAGCTTGGTTTAAATAAAAGCTTTTTTTTTCTATTGAGGAGGAAGTTTTCAATTTTGAAACTTGAATATATATATATATATATTCAGATTTATAGAATTATAATATAATTATATATTATTATATTTTTTTATAGTACAATGACATTTTATGTCAAAAGATCAAGTAAAAATTGTTTCCTCATGTCATGACCCCTTTAAGCACTCTCTTTGTGCAGTGTAATGTGCTAATATTCTATGCATTGTATCACATGGCAATTTCTCACCTGAGTGCCTGTAATGCACTTCCCCTAGTCGTATGTCATCCAGCCTTTCACGGATGTCTCCTAAAGCGGTTTTCACCTCCCCAAGAGAGAATTGCATTGTCAAGTTCACCTCCACCTCCTCCTGCGTCTCCATATCCTGCAGTGGACTGTTGAGGTCTTCAAAACTCTGTCAGGAAAAAATATTATTTAGAGAGTCCCATTGAAACATTACAAGGCCACATGTTCTGGTGAAACAGAACATGAAGCTAAAACAGAGTAGCTGGCTTCTGTTGAGGTGTTGGGAGCTTTGTCTTCAAAACAAGCAAACAACAAGCTCATTTCTTTTTTTTTTTTTACTGAACAGAAAATAACATCATTTACATGCAGATATTACCTAAAGGAAATATTTCACTATGTCAGTTTTTTTCTGGATGAACACTACCAAAGAATTACTAAATTGTTATTTATTTGACCTGTTCTTGTAGTCTACGTTTTGTGTATGTAACGAGAGCCAGCTGGAAAGTGATAGCTGTGCGGTATGTGTAAACATCACTCCCCTTGCCTCAAGAATCACACTAGCGACTGATGCAAGAGGCTGTAGCATTTAGTCTCTTTAGCGTGCCTGCCTCCCATGCCGGGTGATGCCAGTTCAAATCCTGCTCAAGAGCAGATTGTGCAGGGCCAGTTACAGTGGTGCCATGACAAGGATGGGAGTGAGGTTTAGGAGGGTGAGTGTAACGCAAGCCAGCTGGTATGTGCGGTATGTGTAAACCTCACTCTCCTGGCCTCGAGAAGTGCACTAGTGACTAATGCCTCACATGCCAGCTGACGCCGAATCGAGCAGGACCGGATTCATGTACATGCTTTAGAGGGGAGTTGCACATTGAAATCTGGGTAGCACATCACCTGCTGAAATCCCCCTCATTCTTTATTAGTAAGACAACTAACCTCAGGTTACTCCAGAGAGGCTATTATGCAATCCTGTGCTATTAGGCTAGGGTTTAGATAGAAAACGTCTGCTAAATAACATGTAACAAAGATCTCAAATTTCATAGTGAGGTTTTGAATGTTTTTGCATGGTTTTTACTTCAGTAACCCAGCTAAAACAGAGTTCCCACTCTTTTCAAGGCACAATTTTACAGGACATTTATAGGGGATTTTTTATTACAGGTGTAATATTTAAGCAAAACACACGAGAGGTCATAATGTATATTGAGGTCATTGGATGGTTATTTTTGTCTAAAATTCATATTAGACAGTTTAAATATTATCAAAATGGTTTCTAATTAAGTTAATCCTTTAATCAAATGAAAATGAAATTAATTTGTTTTAACATAACATTGCATTATGTTTACCAAATTAAGTGATTTTACACAAAATCCTCATAGCACAATCCAGAACAATATATATTTTTGTCAAATTAATTTGTGCACAACAGAACACAGATTATTAATTACAGAATATATTACATTATTATAGTCGTACAATATTTGTACAAATATTTTTCCCCCCATTTCACATATCCATTTTAAATCAAGCTTTTACATTTTGGTGTTTCTGTGAGTTTTTGACGTTAGTTTCTCACCACCGGATAAGCAGTTTGTGGGTGCGTGATGACCATGATGCAGTGTTTTCAGTGTTTGCACATCAGGCTTCACCCATTATTTTGAAGGTGTCAGGAAATATCACAAGGAGTAGGATGCAACTGCAGTAGGGCAGTTTTAATGAAGATAAGGCAGCGGTACAATTCAGACAACAAGCTAAATCCAGTAAAGAGTACAGGCAGATCAGGCGATTGGTAAATAGAGATAAACAGGCAAAGGATAATATCAGAGAATTAGGCAGAAAGTAGAAGGCTTGGTAACATCAAACACTAGGAAAATGAGAGTATACTTCGCAGTGAGTGAATGTGACAGAGTCTCTTAGGTGCAGTTGCATATATGGCTGATCAGAACTCGGGTGATTGGGATCAAGGTGGTGCATGGGAATTTGAGTCTGGAGTGGCCTTGTTTGGATGCAGCTATGACTGCTGGGAATCTTAGTTCAGGACAGAAGGACACAGCACATGCAGGATATATATTTAATTAAATCGCAGCCTTTTGCAGTTTAATAATCAAATAAGGACAAATCATAATTTTAATTTGAATAACTGTGACTTTCCATGATTTATAGTTAATGACATTTTTTGGACTGGATTTTTTTGGGGCCCTACATGTGGTAACCGTGGTATAAGCAGACTTTGATCATTGAATTTGATAAAAAAATGTATTCACATCCCGAGCTGTCAAGGCTGAATCACCATACAACTAACTCCAGTGTGACTTTACAAATGTTTTTGTAGTTAACACAACAGCAATGTTGGAACTAAAAAATTATATTAAAACATTAAAATATGAATTTCATATTTGGCTCAAATTATTGAATAGTCTTCCTAGCATTGTTTGGTACTCTCTCAGTTTAAGTCTAGACTAAAGACTCATCTTTTCAGCCATTTACAAACATAATTTATCCATCAACTCATAGTTATGCTGCATTAGTCAGGCCTGCAGGAACCTGAAACATTTGTCATATTCTATAATTCTGCTTTAAAGTGAATGGCATCTACACTAATATTATTCTATTTGTTTCCCTGTCTTAACCTCGGAATACATATACTGAGGTTACCAGAGCCTGCCAGATCCAGCTCCGATCCTGCTTGATGTCTGACTCCCACAACTACGTGTTGCTGCGGATGACTAACTGCAGCTTGTGCCAGCCAGATATCACTTCAGTCTACTACGATAGACTTCACAGAAGATGAACTGATACCAGCTCCAACTGTAAGGCAGAAGATATTTCACTGGCCACTACCAGTGAACCTTGAACTTAGGATGGACTTCAAAAATAATGAACTGCTACAAGCTGCCAGTCGAACTGCAATGCACCTACCTGATCTCTGCCTGCATCACCTTGGTCAAAGGATGGACTAACATCTTAATGGAAAACATTGACAATAAATTTGACAAACTAAAGGCTTAATCAGCCAAATATCAAAAGGACAATGCATCTGTGTGCACTTCCGCAGTTAATTCAAGATGGACTTTAAAGATTTCTTCGCTAATTTTACAGTTCATACAAAATCTTTTTGTTTCAACAGTGGCCCCTAACACTTATTAATTTAAAAACCATGACTTGTACTACACATAAATTACTAATATTGGCATTATATTCATGCTGTTTAACCAGAGATGAACTGGCCCCCACAGTGAGCCTGGTTTCCCTGAAGGTTATTTTTCTCATCTTATGGAGTTTTGTGTTCCTTGTGTCACCTTTAGCTTGCTCACTGAACGTATAAATACAATTATATAATTGTGGCAGCGGGGGCATGGTCAAGCGCCCATCCAGGAGAGAAAGCGGTAAGGGCGCTTGCACCTGAGCTAAATGATGTCTAACACCTGTCTCTAATTTCAGTGAGCACGGGGAGAGCAGCATAAAAACAGCCACAGAACCTCCAGTCCAGGGAGAGAGTTGGACAAAGCCCATCTGAGTAGCTTGTCTAACTGTGTAAATTTGATTGAAGCTAAAAGTGACGGTGAATTGTAAACTGGTGGAGTGCGCACAAATTAAAAAGCCTTACTGGTGAAAGTTGAAGCCCTGTTTCTTGTCTTCCTTCACTCCGTGGAGAGGTGTTTTACAATAATTAATTATAATTTAATAATTTATTTATTTTATTGTTTATTTTAAGGCACAATTTACAAATCGTGTTTTTTTTTTTTTTTTTTAAATCAAACTGCACAATAATGACATTAAGCCATGGAGGGGAGCACATGCGGCCACTGGCCTCATCCTGGATTCTCCTCTGGTCACCCCCTTACACAGTGAGGACACCTGATTTCCCTTTATTTTGGACACTTTCACCCTTGGACACCATTTATTACCATTTTTGAACATTTTATATTTATTATTATTTCTAATAAGCACCTCTTACAGGCTTGAGGCCACACCCACTGTGTCTGTCTCTTGCACACCCCACCACAACTGTAATTCACATTCCCTTTTATGGCTGTATATTAGAAAATATAGTTATCCTCCAACAGTTTTTTTTGACTGCCAACTTTTAAAATACAAAGACCCTTTTATGCATCTATATCCATTAGAGCATTTTCTTTTCAATATGTATTAATTTCACTGCTTTAATTTGGATGGATTTAAAAAAAGAAAAAAAAAAGATATTAACATTAAGTAACTGTCACATCACTTATCTATGATAAACACTACATGTATCTGCTTGCAAAAAATACCAGGGAGACATAAATACGGAGATAAAAAAGATAACGTTATTTTCAACACACTGATCACCATTTAAAATCAGAATGCATGAAAAAAACATTCAAATAAGTTTGTGTTGGGTCTAAATTAGCCTAAATGCACACGGAATGATTTATTTTGCAGCATACAACGTTCAAAACAATGCAAAGAATACGAAACGCAAAGAAAGAAAACGAATACGAAAAATACTTTCAAATGGCATGTTCCATTCCGCACACTATAGAGGGGGGTATAGAGTATAGGCGAGTAGATTGGAATTCAAAACATAGCACATCCACTCTAGACCAGTCAGCATGAAAACTGGATTGATCATATATCAATGATCAGTGTCTGTGTATGGGCACGCTGTGTTCTTCCCCTCGGGGCTTGTCGTAGGCAAGATGGGGCTTGTCGTAGGCAAGATGTGTCATGCACATCAGCTGCTCTCATGTTTAATGCATTATAACGAAGAGTGACGAAGAGTTAACATATTCCTCAGAAGAAGAGCAGGACTCAATTGAACATTTGTATTTTGAAGAGAGACTTGATCCAGCCGAGGATGCAATTTTGGACGAGTAAGTCATTTAGGTTTCATTAGTTGACATGCTATTTTATATAAACATGTACATATTTTACTAGTGGGACTGTTTCCAGACTTGCCAGCCAGGATTCAGAGTATTGAAATATGTCCTAATAGGGAAGTTTTAGTTACATTTAAATGTTGTTTCGGCTAAAGCAGGTATTTAAATTGTATGCTGTATAATATAAATATGATATGTAATATGATATAAAAATAATATTTAAAATATGTACATATAAGTCAACTAATGAAAACTAAATGACTTGCTCATCCGAAATTGTATCCTCGGCTGGATCAAATCTCTCTTCAAAATGCAAATGTTCATCGGAGTCCCGCTCGTCTTCTGAGGAAAATGTTAACTCTTCATCACTATCCAGGAGCTTTCTCGCCTGTGTATCATGCGATCTTCCAAATGCGCAGAAAAGTGAATTAACTAGATGTTTTTAAGGCACGGTCGGGGGCGTTTACCAATTGCATCGATCACCTCAGCACCTTACTGTATGAATGGCACCCTCTGCCCATGGGTGTGATCACATTAGGGATAATTAGCTGAGCCAGGAGAAACTGTACATCGCTTTGTTTCAGATTTCATGGCAGGAGAATATTTGTTTTAAATATTGTTTTATTTAAAAGTAGACATTAAGCTTTCTTTAGACATATGTTTCATGTTTGTGTGATAAGAATTCGCAGAGTTTCAGTTCATTTGAGACGTGTTTCAGATATATGCTTGTGAACCCAGAGACTGCTGAAAGCTCACCCTTTTTATTTTCTTTATTTTACAAAAGCACAAGGTTTTGTTGTTATTGGGAGTGTACACAAATAAAAGTAGACACTTTATAGTCTCTTATGATGTCTTAAACTTATCTGTATGCCCCAAAATGACGGAGAATTTTATGTTGCTTCCGCTGTAATGATGAAAAGATCCAGCAGGACATGCCGGCACGACCATTGAACCCAGAGGGTTAATTAGTCTTATACGCCCAGCAAGAGAAAGAGGGAGGTTAGCCCAGCATTCCATGTCAGATTCACCATTTTTAAGTGAGGGCACAAACTTGGAAAAATACATTCCAGTAAAGGATTTGGTCACAAAAATACCCAAATACTTAAATCCATCAGCCACCCATCTAAAGGGTAAAAGAGTAAATGTGCACGATTATCTGCTAAAGAATTTACAGGGAACAACTCACTCTTATGAAAGTTAATCTTATTCCCTGAAATTTTACAGAAATGGTTTAGAATGTTCATAATAGTAGAAACAGAAGTCTCGGGATCAGAAATAAAAAGTAGAAGATCGTCTGAATATGGAGATAATTTATACTCCCTGCCTAGCTGATTGCGACCTTTAAAATTTACATCCTCATGAAGCCAGATAGCTAAGGGCTCAATGGCAAAAAGCAAAGGTGACAGAGGGCAGCCTTGCCTAGTGCCCTCCTGAAGTAAAAATGGAGGCGAAACCACACCATAGTTAACACCATTGCCTTTTGGAGAGACATACAATAGTTTGATCCAGGAAATAAAGCAATCATCAAAGTCGAAGCTTTCCATTACACAAAATAGATATGCCCATTCGACTATCAAACACCTTCTCCACATCAAGAGCCAAAACCACCTCTGGCGCATCTGAACTAGGCATATTGAGAATATTGAAAAGTTTCCTTGTATTATAGAAAGAATGTCTTCCAAGCATAAAACCTGTTTGGTCACCTGAAATAATTTGGGGCAACACTTGCTGTAAACGCAAAGTAAATTTGACCTCATTCAAAAGTGAAATGTGTCTATAACTGCTACACAATTAGGGGTCTTTGTCTTTCTTAGCAATTAAAGTGATAGATGCTAACAACAGGGTGCGAGGTATGCAACACTTAGAAAAAAGCCTTGTTAAACATGTTCTGTAGTGCAGGTGCTAGGGAAGTAGACAACACTTTATAAAACTCTGTAGTATCCACCACCTCAGAAACTGATATTGGATTACCAAGGGCTCTAGCAATAGCACTATCAATGTTGGGAAAGGTAATCTTATCCAAGTACCATTCTCCACAGTCAATGCATAAGGGAAGTTCAGAAGTGTAAAGGCCTGAGTAAAACTCTAAGAAAATACTATTCATTTTACATGGATCATGAAAAATATCTCTCTGTGGTGACCTTATTCCAGTAATCAGCCTTGATGCTGCTGATGCTCTAGCTTGATGAGCTAATAATTTACGGACTAAAAGGGACTATTGAGAGCATCCTGAGCAGCTGCATCACTGCCTGGTTTGGGACTTGCACCGGTTCGGACCGCAAAGCCCTGCAGAGGATAGTGAGAACAGCTGAGAAGATCATTGGGGTCTCTCTTCCCTCCATCAAAGACATTTACATAAAACAGTGTATCCGCAAAGCAACCAGCATTGTGGAGGACCCCGCACACCCCTCACACAAACTCTTTACCCTCCTGCCGTCTGGCAAGAGGTACCGAAGCATTCGGGCCCTCACGACCAGACTGTGCAACAGCTTCTTCCCCCAAGCATCAGACTCCTCAATACTCAGAGACTGGTTTGACACACACACACACACACACACACACACACACACACACACACACACACACACACACACACGTGTCCTGAGTTGCACTTTAATAACTGTCTGCTACCTCAATAACTGCTATGTGCATAGAACACTATCATAGTATGTTATGTTTATGTACTTTTGCACACGTTTGCACGTGCACTTTATATAGGTATTTTATATAGGTATTTTTATTTACTCTGTGTAATCTCATGTGGTTCTGTGTTTGTCCTATGTTTATGTAGCACCATGGTCCTGGAGGAACGTTGTCTCGTTTCACTGTGTACCGTACTAACTGTATATAGTTGAAACGACAATAAAAACCACTTGACTTGACCTGTCTTATCACCCATTAAAAAAAACATTGCCTAGTTTTAAGCAACTGCACTTCAGCCTGTTGCTGTTGTTGGCCAAACGTTCAAATTCCATTTGCAGACGAAGGCGCTCTTTATACAGATCTTTATTTGGATCAACAGCATACTGACGATCTAAACTTTGTAGTTTCTCAGGATTGTATCTAACTTAAGCTTGTCAGCCTTATTTGTACCAGAAATTCTGACATAACATAACTGACATAACTGAGAAATTCTATTCATCAAAATATTCTTATTTACTATCAGATTGCACAAAGGACTCTGGTTCCACAAAAATATGTAGTTTAGCCCATGAATGAAAAACAAAAACTGATCAAGCAAACAATTAGCAACAAAATCAAGTTCTCCTGGGCAGTAGATGTGCAAAATTACAGTCTAACCAGTCTCATGATCATCCAGGAGCAAAATGAGCAAGAAGGAAAAACAGTCAATGCCCAGTACAAGTAATAATAATTAACTATGAACTCAGGTGTCCAGATACTAGATGATAAATTAGCAAAATAAATCCAAAACACAGAATCAGGTTTGTGAGGAGTAGACTCGAGTAGTCAAAAATAGACTCAAGTTCTGCTCACGTATCTTCTGTCGTCTTGCACCAGTGGTCTCTGAGAAACTCACCGGCCTCATGAATGGACGACAACTGCCTCTTCTTACCGTCCGATGTCGTGATGAAAAGTTTGGATGGGTAGTGAAGAGATGCTCTCGGACCCAGCTGGTACAGCTCCATCACCGCTCGATATTCGGCAAGCATTTCCAGAACTTCGGGACTATAGTACTAATTGATGAAAATCGGATTATCATGATACTGAAGCTTTCCTCTTAGCTTGCGGGCTTCGCTAATGACCAAATCCTTGGTCTGGAACTTATGAAAGTGAATAATAACAGATCTAGGCATGTCCCCTGACTTTGGTTTTGCAGTGAGGGTGCAATGAGCACGATCCAACTCAAGAAAGGAGGTAAACTAGCTCATGCCAAAAAACTTCCACTAAGAGCTCCGAAAAGAAAGTGGATGTATGAGGGCCTTTAACTGTCTGAGGTAAGCCGAAGATCTTTTACTGCCGCTCCTCCCTTCTAAATCCATAATCTTGGCTTTGAATTTAGTGTGTTCATCAGCTAAAGTTGCAAACTTAGACTCTAGGGTTCCAACACTCAGGCTGCTCGTGTCCGCATTTGCTTCGAGTGAGAAAAAAAAAAATATTTCAATAAAATATATATATATATATATCATTTTAAAAAATAAATAAGAAAAAATATATAATAACACACATTAACAACTACCCCTCTCTCTCCACTGCTCCACCCCAAGAACCCTAGTACAACAAATATCTGCCCCATTTCCCAACAAACAAATTAAAATTATTTTTTGTTTATTCCCTATATTGTGTTACTCCCAAAAATAGTACAGAGCAGGTGGCACAGCTGTATATACCTACAGAGATTTGGGAATCCCAAAATGCTGAACAAATAATATCATCAGCGTAATGCAAAAGCTTATGCGCCATACCTCCTGCCACCACCCCTGAAAAAACGTATTCTCTTCTTATCGTGGCTGGTAATGGTTCCAGGGCAAGGCTGAACAATAATAGGGAAAGAGCATGTTGCCCCCTGCCGGGTACCCCTATCCAGAGTAAAAATAATCGTAAATGAATCAATTTGTTTGTACCGCACTACCGGGTGTCTAGAAAGAAACTTAATCCATCCAATAAAAGTATTCTGGAACCCATATATTTCCAAAGACTTTAAAAGATTTTACATTCTACCATATCAAAAGCCTTTTCAGTGTCAAGTGAGATGGCAGCGGCCAGATCATTCGCCACTGACCACATGATAGATGAAACGCCTAATGTTAGCAGAAGAGCTATGGCCCTGAATAAACCCCACCTGATCTTATGTATAAGAGATGTTATCACAAAAAAACTTAACCGATTAGCCAGAATTTTTGACAATATTTTTAGATCTAGCTGGATCAAGAAAATTGGATGGTTTGATTTAAGAATCAGACTGATCTGAGCTTGTGTCATGGTTGGCAGAAGCTTTCCATTCTTTAATGATTCTGTATAAACTTCTAACATATGTGAAGCCAGTTCTGTAGCATAAGAGCTAAAAAATTCAGTAGCAAAGCCATCTGGTCCTGGAGCCTTGCCTGTAGCAAGGCCTTAATTACCTCGCTAAGCTCCTCCAAGGTTATCTCAGAATCATGAGAATTTGTTTGCTCAGTCATCAGTTTAGGGAGTTATAATGGTTCCACAAAGTTTCTAATATCTTCATCAGTAGACGAAGATGTGGAACTATAAAGATATAATTCTTTAAAAGCATAATTAATATCAATAGCCGAGGAAGATATTTTACCACCAGGAGATTTCAATGAGGGAATGGTGGAAAAAGACTCCCTCTGCTTTATATAGCTAGCCAAAAGTTTCTCTGCTTTGTCCCCCATCTCAGTATGACTGTCTTGACCTGAACAGCCAAAACTCCACCTTCCACGACAAAATAGTATTAAATCTTTATTTCAATCGGGTGAATTATCTGAGGCCATCAGACAACATTCAGCACTTCAGCTCTGCCTCGACACCTTTAATATTAATTTCCAACTCCATGAGTTCTCATACTTTATATTTTTTGGTGAATGAGGCATACTGTATGATCCGAACCCTAAGAACCACCTTAAGTGCCTCCCAAGTTATGCCCTTAGAGGACACTGAGGACCAGTTGGTCTCCATACAAACATTGATTTCAGCCTTTAACATTTGTTGGAATTCAGGATTTTGCAAAAGGTATACATTAAAGCACCAACTATTTTCTCTGTATGTAGCAATATCTCTAAACTCACCAGGGTGTGATCTGAGACCAAGATGTTTCCAACTGAGCAATAAACAGATGAAATGAGGGACTTTGATAAAAAAAAAAAAAGATCTATTCTAGAATAAATCTTATATTAATCTACAGTCCCTACCAGATGGGTTCAAAAGTCTCCAAATATCTGTAAAAAGATATTTACACATCCTGTGAAGCGTCAATGTTGCTCTAGGGGGCTTACACGCTTTACTATGATCAAGGACTGAGTCCATCAATAGATTAAAGTCTCCTCCCAATATTATATTATGAGGGATGTCAGCGGCTTGCAACATCCCTTCAAGATCTATAAAAAAGCCCTGATCATCAGCGTTAGGTGCGTAAAGATTAGCCAAAATCAACCTCTGCCCCTGAATTTCTGCTAAAACAATTACTCTTCCTAATTTTTCTTTAATCTGTTTAAGACATTTGAATTGTTGATGCAGTGTTGCTCTTACTTGAGCCAGCACTAAAGAAAAAATGTCCACCCCATATCTTCCCAAATTTTTCAGCTTCCTGAAAATTTTTCAGTTTTTCAGTTATTAAAAAAATAACTTTCCTTCTTTTTATGGGGTGACCCAACCCATTCACATTCCACATTGAGAAAGACAATCCACTTATATTAACATTTTACATTTTGGAAAAAAATGATTGTGTGTCACAAATGAAAGTTTAAAGACAACATTCAACAAACAAACAGAAAAAAGAAAAATGTGCACATTAACCCTGTGAACGACAGTGCCAACCGGCGTCCATCCCTCTAAACTTAAAATGGTCCATGTACTCCTACGAGAGCCCCGTGACAACTTTTCTGTCGGATTGCTCAAGTTCAGTGTTTCTATACAAATTTTGTAAAACAGAATTACACAACAGAAGATAATCTATAAAACAAACTCCTGCCAATAGGCGGAATAAACACAAAGAACATGTAGATTCATCCACATAACTGTCCCAAAGGTGTGTTCCTCCACAAAACATACTCCAGTCCCTAGCGGAACAAGCACACAAAAATAAATAAATCAATCAATAAAATAAAAAAAGGCTGTTCAGTTTCCTCGGACAGTCAAGCAAATATGTTCAGAGAGCCGGTCCATTCAACTGCTACATGAGTTCAACAAATGACCCAATCACTCCAATGAAATATTCCACAAAACAAACTCCAACAAATTGGAGGCATAAGCACAAAGAATGTCCAGATTCATCCACAACACTGTCCCGAAGGAGTGCTGCTACACAAAACAAACTCCAGCCGCTAGGCAGAACAACCACAAATAGAAACAAAAAGGCACTCGGCTCCCTCGGATGATCAAGTGGATGTTCAGTGAGTCAGTTCACTCGGCTGCAAAGTGAGAACCACAAAATAACTTAGTCCATTGACTTTATGAAGGACATTGCTTGCTGGGGACATGTAAATACTTTACGGCCATTCTTAGTATCTATTCTCAATTTGGCCGTGAACAATGCAAAAGCGACCTTCCATTGATGTAATAGTTTCTTGCATTTCTTGAATCCATCACATTTCTCTTCTGTCGAATTCGCAAAGTCTGGGAACAAGATGCTGTGTTTCTTGCAAGAAAGCCTTCCTTTACTCCTCGCCTCATGTAACACGAGTTCTTTATTGGATGATCTCAGAAATTTGGCCAGAATTGATCGAGGCCCATCTCCCTAAGCAGATCAGCGAGCCGGGACCCTGCAAGCTTGCTCGATTTCCATCTTATGGCATTATGTTGAGCAGACTTTGAAAGACCCTGTCCAGGAATTTCACAATACCCCGACCTTCTTCGTCCTCAGGAATTCCAATAATTCTGACATTATTTCACCACTTTCGATTCTCCAAATCCTCCAACTTGTCCCAGATGTGCTCCAAATCCACCTTGGTCGCTAGCGGATTAGCAGCTAATACCCTCTCCGATGACTGCAGATAAATCGATCCATTTCTCAACATCCCCACTCTTGTAACCACCTCAGTGAATTTTGTCTCCATGGACGTGATTGATGTATTGCAGCAAGATCCTCCAACTCATCGATGACCTTCTTCAGCATTGCCGACATGTTCAACATTTCTTGCTGAATTTCCTTCACTTCTCTGGCCAAATCGACTCTCTGGCTCTAGGCCTCCGGAGGAGCGTCAACTTGAGCATGTAAGTATCTTTTAATGTCTCCAGAGCCTGACGATTTTGAATTCTTTGACATTTTGTCTTCCTAGAACAGTTATGGATCAGGGTGTATCGAATCTCACCGGTTTGACAAAAATATAAAAAACTAACAGGATTGCACAGAGCTTGCTGTCCACACGTCCGAACCTCGCATGGCGTCACGTAGCCAATTATGTGTTTTTAAATAGTGAAGGAGAAGGGTTCTCTCTTTTTGCAGACGATGGAGCGATTTGGAAACGAGGAAAGAATGTACAATATATTGTTAAGAAAATAAAGGAAGCAATTACAAAAGAAGAAATATAGCAATATTAGGTAATATAGCAATACCGGGGTCAAGCCAATAATAAGCAGCATGAGCTGTGAAAGAATCATTGTGACACATTTTAAGTTAGAATTCTGATGAGTGCTGTAAGAGTTAAAGATAAAAAAAAAAAAAAAAACATCTATGGCTATGTTTCTCAAGATACACTACTGTTCTATTTGCGTGTACTAGTTACACATTAAAATCTCAATCATCGGCAGAACAAAAGTGCTTACTCTTTTACCTATTAGTACACTGATAACAATGATAATTGAAAACAATTTGTCTAATTGATTGAAATATTTCAAGCAAGCATATTTAGCCATTATTTACTACAGGGCATCCAGAATTCACAAATGACACACCCAGGGCAAGGTCCTTTAAAATATTTTCTACATTTTAATTTTACTAAGCAAATATTTTACTCTGTTATTTTTTTATAAATTTGGTACTTTTGTGGTGTATTTTTATCAAGTTAAGTATACATTAATCAAGTGTGATCGATGCCATTTTGTTCTATGGTTATTTCTGATGTTTCTATTTCTCTCTGTGTGTGTGTGTTTTTGGGGGCCTGTGCAGGAGCAGGAATGGCATCACATGTGTGCTCTCATGACTGCTGAGAGAATGTATGGTGAGGGCTCTTCTGCAGGTGTCTCCTGTCCACTTCTTGAAATGATCAGACCAGAGTCAAAGAATGGGATGATGGATTGTGGTGACACGTTTGGAGGTTGTTAGCCCCACCTTGTGTTGGACATGTGTTTGGGTGGACCAGAGCCCAGGGATGCTTTAGTTGTTCTGCAGGCAACTCGGCTTTATGGTCTGATAATAAAGTCTATTCTTCTGAAATCAAAATCCCCAAGACAGTGATTTTTCACAAATTGGGTAGTAACCACTACACTTTCAAATTAGTTTTTGAAACAATTCTAAACAACAAAAATCTATTTGCTAATATTTTCAGGCATGGTCCGCAAACAATCAGCAGATTTAAATTTCATGTTGATTGGACAAATATTATAGGAATAATAGCAACAACAAAATATTTACATAAATCAAATCATGGCCAACCACAGTATCATTGTTCTCTGCATGACCCACACAATCTAACAAGACCAGTCTAACAAAAGGGCAAACATTCAGCCTCAAGTCCATTTTGGTGTGCTCAATGTCAAATTTGTTGAGGATTGGTCAATTGGCTGCCATGTTTCTCAAAATATGCAACTGTCCTCATGATCAATGATGGCAAGTCCCACAAAGACACTGGATGCAAAGACACTGCATGCAAATTTTGAAATTAATCGGACCAATGTTTCTATATTTAGAGGCACTTTCATATTGTTCCCTGTTATAGTGCCACCAAATGGCCTAACTCCGCAATGTTTTCTGTGTGTTCCCAGGTTGAGCTCTTATATAAATGTGTCAATTTTGGTAAAAATATCTCATTTCACTTAAGAGTTTAAATTTTAATTTGTAAAAGCAGACCACCCGTAAAATTAATTGTCCTGTTTCTGGCATTTACGAGCAAAATTTTGCCATGTTCTCTTTATTCTTTCGAAATTTACTAATGACGCTTCTTATTTTGGTGGTTTTGTTCTGATCGGACAAACGGCTTTGAAGCAATTCACTAAATTAGTTTGGGAACTATTTTTGAAGTGGCAACAGGCCGTAAGTTGAACCATAACAAATATGGTATTGCTGCATTTGACAAGTCCTTCCAAACTTAACGAGACCAGTCTTGTGAAAATAGACCAACGGCACAAAAATTTATAAGCTCACAAATTTAAAAAAAACTGACCCACCAGACCCAAACGTCTCAGACACCTTCAGGGCATGGTCCTGATGACACACACAAAGTTTTGTAACGATACGCCAATGCGTTCATAAAATACAGCATTTTGCGAAAAAATTCGAAATGGCCGACTCCCAAAATGGCCAACATTAAAAATTGGATATCGTTTGACTCTGAATGTTTCACTGAATCTAAAGAGACCAGTTTTATAAATTTGGCCAAAGCGTTCAAGAATAAGCCAAAATAGCAGTTTTTGCTATCTCCTGACCAGTAAGGGACAGTCTGGCGAAACGCTTCAGGTGACCTCAAGGCATGATGGCGATGACACACCAAGTTTTGTCACAATCTGTCAAAGCGTTGCGGAGATACAGCATGAAGTCCATTTTGGAAAGCTCGCAGTCAACTTTGTGAAGCCATTTCTCCTGAACGATTTCAAACATCGAAAAAAATATCTAACTGATAATAACTTTGTGTAGTTCTAACTTACGACTGCTTTAAAACAAATTTGGTGTAAATCAGACCAAAATTGTAGGAGTAGCAGTGAAAAAAACTTGTTTCCTTAAAATTCAAAATGGCAGAAAATCAGGTCAGGAAATTGAAACCAAGATAAATATTCGATTTGGCGTGAGCTCATGAATCGGGGGGAAAATAATTTTGTCTCAAGGACTCAAAAGTTGAGTACTTGCACTGTGACCTTCGATGCCCTGAGAGCGAGGTCGGTGGCAGAGCGCAGTTCCTGTAGCACGTCGGGATCGGGACTACCCTGGTTCAAAAGTTATTAGCGTAAACATGAGTGAAACTTTGACCTATTGGTGGCGCTAAAGTGTTTGAGTTACACACTTCAAATCTGCTGTGGTATCAGATCACACTGTCCTCTAGATGTGTGCAAACTTTCCTGAGAATCGTTCTATGGGCTGCCATAGACTCCCATGACACAAAAAAAAAGAATAATAAGAACACTGATGGTCCTATCAATGGGGGTTTTCGATTGATAAAACAAACAGTATTTTTTCACATGATATGATCAGGAGGTAGAAAAAGTTTCATGCTTTAAGTTTTTAGGGATATGGTTTGATGAAAAACACATTGGTAAGTGCAATAAGAGTACTGAATTTAATTAGATGTTTGGTGGAAAAAGATGGGGGGGCTGAGAGATCGGCTCTGAAAAGAATTTACTTTGTTCTAATATGATCAGTTTTGAAATATGGGTGTATAATATTTGAATCTGCAGCCAATAGTATGCTAAAATAATTTAGACAAAATTTTATCTCAGGCATTAAAGAGGGGCTATTAGATCAAACCAACCACAGCATTACAGACTTAAATGGGAGAAATGCTTAAGAACTCATCTGTCATTAAATTATTGGGTCAATATACAAGGTCACAATCAGAAATACCCAGCAAGGGTCACTATAAAACCATGTTGGGAAAAGAAAAGATGGAAATTCAAAGTTTTGGATGGAAAATACCTAAGTTAATTTTTTTATATATAAATAAGACTCCCATTAGTCCAACAGTACCATGTTCAACAATTCCTCAGTGGTTGTTACCGCAACCTACTGTAGATATGACACTGTTAGATAAGGAAAACAAGGATCAGGGGTCTAAACCAAATGCCCAAATAACATATAAGTACATGCAGGATAATTATGATAGGTACAGTATGTCCATATATACTCAGATGCATCGAAAAATATAGAAAACAAAAGTAGGTGTGGCATTCACGGTTCAGGATTTCAATATTCAGGTTAATAAAAGAATATCCGATAATCTTTCAGTGTACACTGGAGAAATTTTAGCAATCTTATTAGCTTTACTGTGGGTTGACCATTGAGGGCACTTATATGTTCTGACTCAAGTTCATCATTAATAACATTAAAAACATGTCATACTGAAAGTAGAGCAGAAGTTTTGAGATATACAAACAATATACATGATTCAGATGACGTTGTGTATCAGCTCATGTAGGAGTAAAAGGAAATGAGATGGCAGATGAGAGTGCAAAAGAAGCCACAAAGAAAAGAGACAAAAATGTCAAATATACTAAGACTGAAATTAAAAGTTTAATCAAACAACATGAGGTGTAGGTGGCAAAAACAATGGGAGGAGGATAGAAAAGGAAGATGGTTTTATAACATTCAAAGAAATGGTAGAATAAAGGTAGAATAACAGGGCAAAATAGAGAAGAAACAATAATCTCTAGGACTTAGATTTGGTCATAAAGCACTTAATAGCACTTTGTATAGAATAGGGAAACTTGCATTTTGTAATCAGGAAGAAACAGTAGAGCATGTTATGATGATCTGTCCGAGATATAGTAATGAAAGTAAGATATTGATTTCTAACCTTAAGAAAATTAAGATGATTTTTGAGTTGACAGGCATTCTGGAAAGCAATTTCATGGGATGAATGTTTCACATTTTTAATGCAATATCTGAAAGCAACAGAGTTAAATTAAATAATATAGGTCAGTCAGGAGGAGATACAGTCCATCTGTAAGAATAGCATAATTTTATCCCAACCCACACTCCCAACCAGCAGTTGGCAGTAATGAAACTTTCATTGTATGCCAACCACCATAAATTAAGAAGAGTGAGAGGTGTGAGCTGAGCACGCAGCGCCATTGGAAGCTTTTAATCCTGATAAGACTGGGGAAGGATATAGTAGTAAAGTCTCACATTACTCACAGTAGATGGTGGAAATTCACTAAAGGCAAAAGGTCAATAAAAAAATAATAAGGAGAAGAGTGAGAGGTGTAGAGTGAATGAAGGCTATGGGCAGAAAAGTTACGTGGAGAAAGTTTGCCATTTAGTGGATGTGAGTTGTGAGAGGTAGGACAAAACATAGAAAGGACAGATAATCAACGCTTTGCACTAAAAAGTGTAGCCTGGATGTAAAGACAGGACAAGCTGCCATACCGATAACTCGTCTGTGTGGAGTGGCGAGAATACGGCGCTTGCCGACCCGCTTAAGTACTCTACGACTGAGCTGAAATGGAGCCATTTCAAAAGTTAAGGAGATATTCTGAGCAGCCCGGTCCCTTCTCGTTTGACTCTCCTTCTGCGCTGCTACAGGACTGATGAAGCACGTAAAGGCAGAAGAGACAGGTGAAGAAGAGCAGAAGAGAGCATGTTCTTCCTGTTTGAAAATATTTTATCTGAAATTGGCCACATCCCCAAATGTGTCACTTTTCAGAGTCACATGGTTGACTAGGCTGTCTTTCCCGACAGTCGATTTATGGTCCTTTGTTAGGGAGTCTTCCTATTTTCCCACTCAAAAAGTGTGCATATTTAATCATGAACTTTATATCTTGAAAATGGTACAAGAGGCATGATTTTCGTTGTCATCAGCTTTCTCTATGTAACCAAACAAATGCTTGCACACTAAACATTATATTTTTAAACGGACGTTATAAGTGTAGGTAACAAAACAAAAATCTCTGGTTACAAAATCATATTGGTTTTACACATTTAATTTTATAAACTTAAGCCTTATAGTTACCATTCTTAGTAGAATGAGATGAATCATACAAAATTAAAGATTATATTTATCAATTATAGGTGATTGCACATCGCTACACACATTTTAAAGAGGTCCATCAGTCTATAATCATTCATTTGTCAGGTACAAACGTTACCACAGTTCAAAGCGATTTTCAGCATTATCTAGTAAGGCTAGATTAAAATGAAATGTCTTAGAGTTGTGCAAATCTGATGGTCCTTGTAACCTTACAAAAGAGAAGTCTGCTTTAACTCTGTGTGGAAGATCAGGAGGTCAGGTTGCGGAGGGGCCTTTCTGACAAATGAGGACACCTGGGCCATTTGATTTATGACGTGGAAACATTCCAAACTGAAAGGCTGGGTTTTTCCTAGATCCAAATTATGTTGTTTCAATTCTTCTGCGTGTATAATCCAACAGCATGGTCCACGTCAGCAAATGCTTCTTGTGAATAGCAAACTCGAAATGAATACTTTAAGTCAAAAATAGCACTAACCCACACCTCCAATCTCATTTCATTAATTGGATGCCAGTTTTGCCAACTCCTGACTCTGATTAGCTTTTGTTGACATCATTAGCCTTGGGTTCACATACTTTTTCTGAAATACTGAGAATTGATGAGTGAGCTGCTGATGAGCATACGTAAACCAATGTGAGTTTCTTCAATAAATAAAATAACTAGTTTCATTATACAACATTTAAATTAAAACATGCAAATACATTTTACTATTGAGAAATGTGCATGCAGATTATATTTTAAGTTATGAGATGGATTATGTTATTTGTAAAAAGGGTGAGTTGATTAAGACTCAGGTTCAGACCTTAAGTTTTTATACACTTTATATGCTTTAGACACGTAACATCAGCGTTTGTACATCAGTGTCTCTACTGGGTGCACTTTTTCCAACCTACACTGTGAATGTTTGAATGATGTATTCAATATGTACAACAACAATACAATAATGTGTGTGTGTTATTCGATAAACAGGTTGCGTTTGCTGATTATTGTAACTAGATTTTAAGACAAATTTTTACATAAATGCAGGTTATTCCAAAGAGTTCACATACTTTTTCTCACTGTATATCTTTTTGACAATGTACCAGTAAACATTAAAACTGTCCTCTAGGGGGCCTGGGTAGCTCAGCAAGTAAAGACACCGACTTCCACCCCTGGATACGCAAGTTCGAATCCAGGGCATTCTGAGGGACTCCAGCCAGGTCTCCTAAGCAACCAAATTGGCCCAGTTGCTAGGGAGGGGAGAGTCACATGGGGTAACGCGCTATATCTCCACGGTAACACGCTCAAGCCATGTGATAATATACGAGGATTGACTGTTCAGGCGGAGGCAACTTAGATTCATCCTCCACCACCCAGATTAAGGCAAGTTACTACGCCACCACGAGGATTGAGCGCATTCGGAATTGGACATTCCAAATTGGGGGAATAAAAACTCTTCCCCAATGTCTCTCTACACAAATACCATATTTTTAGCATGACAGAGAAAGATAATAGAGTACAGGGAATGAACACCCAGCATGTTTGAGTTTGTCCGCTGTGCTTTTGCAATTTCACAGTGCAACTAGTCCCACCTCTCAGAGATTAATATTGGTCAGCGGATGCCTACACCAGTGTTTCAGCAAAAGTTTAAATGTTCAAATGTCAAGTTGGCAGACAGAATTTGCATGCTCTGCCCACGGACACACGGGTATAAAGGGGAGTGGGGGAGCTACTGTCAGACAGGTTTTCACTGAGGAGCAGAGAATATGGTTACGGCGCATTACAGTGGTAGGAATAGTGACGTGGCAAGGGGAACACAACATCTCGTTCCTTCCATCAGGGAACGGAGGTTACAACAGTAACCATGACGTACGCCGCCTGCAGGGCACTTAAAGATGGGGCTGAGAGCTTGGCCCAGGTTGAGGCAGAGCTGCCAGTGGTTTCTTCGCAGGGGGATTACCCACGGTGAGCAGACAGGGGGCAGACTGCGCTGCGACGGTGCGGCATGATGAGAAAGATGGCCTCTGTCTGCTTCCTCACCGATGAAAACTGCTGGCCGACGGGGTCGCCAAAGAGACCGAACTGGGAGACAGGGGCATTGAGAAAGCGGGCTGTGTCAACGTCACGCATCCCGACCAAGTTCAGCCACAGGTGGCATTCCTGGACCACGAGGGTGGCCATCACCCGCCCGAGTACTTGCACTGTGACCTTCGATGCCCTGAGAGTGAGGTCGGTGGCAGAGCGCAGTTCCTGTAGCACGTCGGGATCGGGACTACCCTGGTGCAGTTCTTTGAGTGCCCTGGCTTGGTGTAGCTGCAGGAGAGCCATGGCATGCAAGGTGGAGGCGGCCTGTCCAGTGGCGCTGCAGGCTTTTGCAGTCAGTGATGACGTTGTCCTACAGGCCTTGGAGGCCGAGCGGGCGGTCCCGCCGGGTGGAGGCGTTCTTGGGACAAAGGTGGCGCCGTTCTTGGGACTGCCCTGCCGTCCAGGGTAGCGAGAGCGGACGAGCGAGGAGGTCCGTTCCGGGCAGTAAAAGGTGCCCTCCATGAACTCATCAGCTCGTCATGCACTTCCCGGGAAGAAAGGTACCGGGAGGGGAGGATTGGCTGGGAGCGGCGCCCAGAGCCGAGGTACCAATCATCAAGTTGCAAGGGTTGGGGGGAGGACGGAGGGTTCCAGTCCAACCCAATGCTCACAACGGCCCGGGAAAGCATGCTGGCCATCTGCGTGTCAGACTCTGACTGGGCGGGCTGGCCCGAGGACGGGATACCCGTCAGGTCTTCAGCGTCAGACGCCTGAACGCTCTCTGATGCAGTGGCGATGTCATCATCCATACCTGGCTCCAGGGATGAGGCAAATTGGCCGAGAAGCGAGCCGTCGTCGTCCCAAGTGCAGACGGAAGCAAATAAGCATGCCGGGGGGGCGGGTGGTTCGTGGGGCAGTGCACAGTGAAACAGAGACAGCTGCCATCCCCAAATCGCCAGCCGGGTCGTCCTCAATCTTGTGGGGAGGAGGAGTGACACGGGGGGGTGCCTGGAGTGGTGTTCATTTTGAGAAACGAAAGCCACGACCGCAACGTTGCCATGGTCATGTCCTCGCAGTAAGAAGATGAACCATCCGCAAACGCTGCCTCAGTGTGATCGCTACCCAGGCACACGAGGCAGCGTCTATGACCGCCAGATCTGGAGAGATACCGGCCACATCCAGGCGAAAGGGCATCTTTAAAAAGACGCAATGTATTTAGCTGAACAACAGAAAGTATAACAATTAAAACATACTGGAAATAGGTTTGAATTGATTGTACTACCGTTTAATGAGGATCTGGTCGCAACAGTTCTTGAATTAACAGTGATCCAGTGTCAGCAGTTCTCGAGTCAACAGTACACTGAATATACTATATGGATTTATTTTAATGTGTTTGAGCATGTACACCATCAATATGACACTGTGTTGATATCATTACACAATGACCTAAAAGAACTGTTGAATAATTTTTTTAACAGGTTCATTGAAATGAACCGTCTGAAAGAACAGGTTCATGAAAAAACTTCCCGTGTCTAGCAGGCCATCAATTTGTGCTACAGAGACAGGAGAGCAGAGCGGGATCACTCCTGCTACTGAATCTGGTTTCTCTTGATATCGCGAGACAAACCACAAAACTAACGTGATTTACATGGACACCAGAACACGGCTTATTGTGTATAATTCATTATTGCAACAAAAGTGCTGCTCTTGTTAAAATTTTGTTTTTTATTTTACATTTTACTTTGACCATGTTCGTCAAGTTATAAATAAAGAGAAAATTGTATAAGAGGATTCATGAAAGAGGATTTAATTTATAAAGTATTTAAATTACTGACTGGATCATTAAAAAAAAAATAGGCATTCAAATATGGTAATTTAAAATATAATCTTTTTTTTTTTAAATATAGAAATTTAAATATATCTTGATTTTTGGTCATATTGCCAACCCCTCGATAAGATAATTGTCAGAAAAGAGATAACACAAAATGTCAGGGCTTTGTTATGTTTCAGATGATGGCATCTTTGTACCTGAAGGAAGGCGATGTGGTCATCTGAAACAGCCTGCTCTTCCAGTCGGACTCTGTGCTCCTGCAGCTGTGTTAACTTTGACTCAAGCTGGGAGACAATCCTCTGTCCTCGACCAATCACAGCCTCTCGCTTCTCCTCAATCCCGCCCACCACCTCACTGCGGATCCGATCCACAGAGTTTGCGACATCAGACAGGACTTGCTCCACCTCGGACAGCTCTGCTTGAGTCTGAATCTAAGAGACATTACACACAGAAACTGAGCAATACTAGGAGGATAACACCATCTGTACAGATAATTAGAGTGAGAATCATTTTTACTGTGACCAACAAACAAAACGTCCAATAAATAGTGCCTGATTTGTAAATTATGTGGAGAGAGAATATTCATTAAAATGCAAGCAAAACAATTTTTTTTGTAGAATGTAACTGAAAACCAGAACAAAGTGATTTTAAATGGTTCTGGAGTGAAACCCTTATTTTTTAAATGCTGGAAACTGGTTATAACTGGTTCATTTTGTTCTGATAATTTTTTCATGAAACTAAAGGCCAAAGGGTTTACCACAGTATATTTTTAGAACTACACCACTTAATGTTGCCCTAAAAAATTAAACAAGTGCTTTGAACCTGAAGGAAATTGCTCCATCACACATCTCTTTGCCTAACTGTCATATTATCTGAATGAAGACCTATTTAACAACTATGTATAATTACTACTTATACATGCATGGCTAATTCAGATACAAGGAAAACATTATTAGACGTAAAAAGTACTTTTCTCAGTTGTTTCAAAGTCTTCACTGTATTAATGTAAGATATGATGCATCAATATATGTTTGATTCTGCCAGGTTTTAAAACGCAGATCAGATACAGATCTTTAATTAAAATGTTACTTAACTGTATGTTTGTTATGATTTCTTTTGTGATATATTGCACATTTTTTGTTTATAGTGAGGCAAGTGGCTTATTTTAAGCTTGTAATTCAGGCCAGATTGCTTGCTTCTCATGTGAGATCTTGCAACACTGCAATTGGTATTTTACCCAACCCTTAAGCAGAGTACTGTCATTTTAAAAAGTTTTTTTTTTTTTTATTATTAACGATTTGTATTGATTGCATGCAGCAAATCAAATAGACACAACTGAAAAAGCTAAATCAAAAACCACATGAAATCACAAATTTTCCCCCAAACATTAAGCCCCCACCGGACACAAACAAGCATCCCAGTGGTCAAAAGCCAACTGGCAAAGACACACAAACAAACAATAAAACAGCAGAAAATATTTAGAAACATTAAATAAATACAAATAAAAAAACACTAGTCTCTCTCCGTTGCCCCTCCCCGAGAGCCTTCCAAAAAGGTTAAATAGCTGGAAAATTTCCTGATGTACAAATCCAGGTTGCCTAGCCTTCTACTTGCCATCTCCTCAAAAGCTGCTACTGTGCCCATCACTCACGAAATGAGGGCGCATCGATTCCCTGTCTGCCAATCATCACGCTGGTTAGGACCCAGCTTTTTATATAATTTTCCCCTATATTCAGGACCGCCCCATCACCCAAAATACACAGTCTGGCGCAAAATTAAAATTGAGTGTCCACTACATCACACATAAAACTCTGATCCCTCAACCAAAATTCTTGGATCTTAACACATCCCCAAAAACATGGGTTGTGTCAAGTCTTCTGATTGGCATCACCAGCAGATGGGTGTCTTTAAAACTGAGCCTATACAATCTAGAGGGGGTCCAATATAATCAATGTATAATCTTGAATTGCATAAGGCACACCCTTGCATCTCTAGATGCAGACTTGATGTTTTTTAAAATACTACCCCACACTCCTTCCTCCAATACCAAGTTTAAATCTTTCTCCCATAATTTCTTGATAGAAGTTAAAGCTCTGTCCCCCAGACTCTGAATTAGTAGGGAGTAATACACTGATGCCTCATGACTTTTTCCAAAAGCAGAATCACCACTTCCAAAGTATCTGCTGCTTTGGGGAGGGGGTGGGGAGTATGCTACCCAAAAATAGTACAATAGTACTAATGAGCCAAATGTCTAAGATCGAATACATAATAATAAAACAAAATATTGGGTAGGCCAAGCCCACCTTTGTCGATTGGCCTATGCAACTTATTCAAATGTAATCTAGTATGCTTACCATTCCAAATGAAGGACTTTGCTACGATATCAAATAAAAGAGGGGGACATCTATAGGGAGAGATTGTAACAGGTAGATACATTTTGGAATACAATACATTTTAGTAACATTAACCTTGTAACGCTCAGCCTAACTAAATGTGATGCTACACAAAAATATTACGGTCTTGACCCTGTGTTATATTTAGGTGATGGTAAGTTTATCAAAAAAAAGAAGGCTAGGAAGACAACAGATAGATTTAAACCCCAAGTGTATTTACAACAAGAAAAAAAACAGTGAATCATAAATAAGTTATATAATATATATATATATAAAAATAATGTACAAAAGACAAACAAAAAAAAAGAAAGAAAAAGATAAATGATGTGTATAAAAAGAGGATGAATTGACTGTTTGAGTCCCGTACAATGTCCTGTTTGAGTGTGTGTGTTGAATCGGCCTCACCGATACGGCGTTTTCCGGTTCCTTATATACGGAAGTAAAGTCAATGTGCTGATTGAAATGACGTTACTGTGAATTCCTTGGTGCAGCATGACAAACTCTCGCGTGAGTAAAACTAGAACTAATACACCTTGCTAGGCAATAAACACAGGAATAAATAAATAAATATAAATATATATATATATATATATATATATATCTCATAGCAGTCTAAATAAGAACAATTAAGGTACTTTGCAGCAATGTACATATTAATCCCTTAAGTGGCTGCGCTACAACCTTACCAATCATAGATAAAAGTATTGAAGCCCACCTGCCTACATCTCTCGAAAACCTTTTAAATAAGGTATAAAATACCCAAATACTTAATGTCCTGTTGGGGCCACTGGAAGGTGCCCGGCTGGAAAACCGTTACTGGGCAGTACGCTGTCAGAGCCAAAGCTTTGGATTTTGACCAATTGATTTTGTATACCGAGAACTAGGAAAAGAAATTGCCTGTGAGTAAAGCAAAAGTTTATGCGCCACACCTCCCGCCACCACCCCTGGAAAATCATCTTCCCTAATTATAGTGGCTGCTAATGGTTACAGGGCAAGACAGAACAATAAGGGGGTAAGAGTGCAACCCTGCCGGGTGCCCCTATACAGAGTAAAGTAATCTGAAATTAATCCATTTGTTTGTACCACCACTACCGGATGTCTATAAAGTAACTTAATCCACCCAATCAAAATATTCCCAAACCCATATATTTCCAAAATCTTAAAAAGATAATACCATTCTACCATATCAAACACCTTTCAGCATCATGCGAGATGGCCGCAACCAGAGTTTGATCATTCGCCATTGACCACATTATATTGATGAGATGCCTAATGTTATCAGAAGAGCTGCGGTCCCAAAAAAACACCACCTTATCAATATGTATCAGAGATGTCATAACTTATTTGGTTAGCCAAACATTTTGACATTATTTTATAAGCTGGATCAGGGAAATTGAACAGTAACTCTTACACTTGCTTGGATTTTTGTCTTTAAGAATCAGACTGATCAGGGCTTGTGTCATGGTTGGTGGAAGCTTTCCATGCTTTAATGATTCTGTATAAACTTCTACCAAAAGTGGAGCCAGTTCTGTAACATATGATCTAAAAAACTCGGAGCCTTGCCTGTAACTTTCTAAACTCCTACAAGTTATCTCAGAATCAAGAGAATTTTTTTTCTCTGTCGTCAGTTTAGAGAGTTCTAATGGTTCCACAAAATTTCTAATATCCTCATCAATAGATGTGGAACTATAGAGATCAAGATTTCTTTAAAAGCATTAGTAATATCAATGGCCAAGGTAAATATCTTACCACCAGCCAATTTCACTGAGGGAATGGTAGAAAAGGACTCTCTCTGCTTTATATATCTAGCCAAAAGCTTCCCTGCTTTGTCCCCTGACTCAAAGTATGACTGTCTTGCCCTGAATAACCAAAACTACATCTTCCTCGACAAAACAGTATTATATTGTATTTCAATTGGATCAATTCTCAGAGGCCGTCAGATGACTCTGACTTGACATTCTGTGCTTCATCTCTGCCTTGGCACTTTTAATATTCCTTTCCAACTCCACCAGTTCTCGTGCTTTGGATTTTTTGATGAATGAGGCACGAATGAGGTATGATCCGATCCCTAAGAACCGCCTTAAGTGCCTCCCAAGCCACACCCACAGAGGATAACTTTAACCAGTTGGACTCCATATAAACATTGATTTCAGCCTTTAACATTCGTTGGAAATCAGGTTTTTGTGAGAGGGATACATTAAATGCCAACTATATGATTTATTTTTCTCTTTATGTGGCAATACCTCTAAACTCACCAGGGCGGGATCTGAGACTAAGTTGTTTCCAACTGAACAATCAACAGATGAAATGAGGGACTTATATATATATATATATATATATATAAAAAAATATATAAGATGGGTTTCTTGAAGAAACACTATCATATTTCTTTTTTTTTTTTTGTTAACAACTGTTTATTGAGTTTTCTTTTTTAAAGTCAAGAAACAAGAGAATACAAAGCAAAAAGCAAGTATACAAATCTAGAACCCACCCCACCCCTGGTAGACTTCAAGAAAATAACAATAAAATACAAACATGGAATGTAGACTCCATAAAAATAAAAATAATAATATTAATAAAATAAATAAGTAAATAAATAAGTTACATGAATGTTAAAAAGATTGACACCCTATCAAAAGCAGCATGCCATAAATTCACAGTCTTAACATTGGATCCATGCATACGAGAAGTTGAGTTCCATCGATATAATGTCCAGCAAAGACACTGACCATGTTCGTCTGTCCATTGCGTGAGGAGGATTCCAACGGTTAACTAACATTTTTTTTGCCGCTGTGAGAGCGGCTAACAGCAAATGTCTTTGTTGAATGGATAAGGTTAGGTCCCTTAAGTCTTTAAAAAAAAAAAATGGTGTGGGGTCAAACAAATATCAGTGTCCAACAAATAAGTCCTGTGAGAGCTGGGTCCAAAAAGGTAAAAGAGAGGGACAGTCCCAAAAGAAGTGCAAGTACGTGCCTAGAGATCCTTGAGAACAAAGATTACACTTGGGAGACGAGGATAGATTCATATAGAAACGTTTCATAGGAGTCAAATAAACCCTATGTAGTAATTTCCAATGTATCATTTGATGATTGGGGTTCTTTGAAGACAGCTTAAACATCCTCCATACCGGATCCGAAAAATAAAGCATGCACATCTTCATTAAGATCCTTTGCCCAAACCGTTGTGATAGATAAGGGTTTGTATGAATGCTCAAGAAGATACCAATAAATAACCGACACAGAAGAGGAGATCTCTCAGGAGGAAGGATTAATTTGCGCAGTGGGTGAAAAGGTAAATGGGAGTCCCAAGGCACCCCATATGCCCGAAGGGCAGATCTTATTCGCAAATACATATAAAAAGATGTACCTTTTAAATTATATTGAGCTTTAATGTTCTGAAATGACTTTAGACCCTTATCATCATAGATCTCTTCCAGTGTTAACTTTTTTTTCCCATTGTGGACATTGAAAAGGGACCTTGTCAGACAAAAGATTATTATTATGGTAAATAGGCGAATGCCTATGCCAGATTGTAACTTGGTGTGTTTGCTTTTCGACTTCCCTCCAAGTGGAGAGAAGATGAGTTACAATAGGACCAAACTGAGATTTACACTGCCTCAGTGGAACCCCGGAAAAAACAAGATGCTTCAGTTCATAGGGATAAACCATAGATTCCTCAATTGCTCTCCATGATACAGAAGCATCAGGATCAAACCAGACTGATAAAGGGCGGAGGGTAAAGGCTTGAGCATAAAGTCTAAAATTAGGGAAAGACAGACCTCCATGTAATCTGCCACGCTGTAAGGTAGTCAGCTTGATTCGAGGACGTTTCCCATCCCATATATAACGAGAAACGCATGCATCGAGTTCATAGAATAGAATAGAATCATAGATGAAAAGAAATTAATACGTGCAAGAACATTCATTTTAATTACAGATATACGAGCATGAAAAGTAGTAGGGAGACGAGACCAATTTTCCAAGTCTGAGGATATTTTTGCTAAAATACTATTCAGGTTTTTCGAGATAATTTCCTGAAGAGATGGAAAGATATCTATACCCAGGTACTTAAAGGATTGAACCACCGGAATAGATATGGATAGGGGTGTAAGGTCAATTTTAGAATTGAGGGGGAGCAGACATGACTGACTTCAATTAATTTTGAACCCAGAGAGGGATCCAAAATGGTCAAATAAATTCAACACCTGAGGGATAGAATGTGACGGTTTCTCCAAGAACAATAAGATGTCATCAGCAAACAACGAAATATGATGGTGTGTGTTCCTTATAGTTATTGGGGAAATAATTCCAGATTGTCGGACCGCTTGAGCTAAGGGTTCCAAGGATAAAGCAAACAACAAAGGAGAAAGCGGGCAACCCTGACGAGTACCTCGCTGTATAAAGAATGGATGTGAACAAACTGAACCTGTAAGAACAGCAGCTGCTGGGTTGGTATACAGAATTTTAATCATGTTTATAAAACTTGACCCTAACCCCAGATGTTGTAGAACCAACCACAAATAGTTCCATTCTAGCTGGTCGAAGGCTTTCATCGCATCCAGAGATAATACTGCGCAAGGGGAAGTCAACATACTCGCTGAATTAACAATATGACATAGCCTGCGCAAGTTATCCGAAGCGGAACGAGATTTAATGAACCCTGTCTGGTCATAATGAACTAATCCATTCATAAATCTCTCTAAACGTCGGGCCAGCACTTTAGCATACAATTTAACATCCGTCCCTATCAAAGAAAGTGGCCGATAGCTAGAACAGGAAGTCGGATCTTTGTCTTTTTTTAAAAGGAGAGAAATAATAGCTATATTAATCGATGAGTGAAATGAACCTTGCGAAACTGAAAAATGTATCATATCCAACATTAGAGGACCTAAGTCAGACCAAAAAGTTGTATATAATTCGATTGGAATACCATCTGTGCCAGGGGATTTCCCCTTGTTCATAGATTTAGCTGCTAACTCCAGCTCCTGGAGAGTAATCGGTTCAGCCAGATATTTAGAGTCTGAGTCCGACAGCAGAGGTAAATCAAGATTGGATAGAAAGGATGCAGAAGAGTCAGGGTCACCACTAGAAGTAGTATAAAGGGTAGAATAAAAAGAGCGAAAAGTGGTATTTATATCTTTAGGATCTGTCAAATGTCCCCAGATTGGAATTCCCCGCAGGAATGTTAGCAAACTTTTCACTATTACGTAATCTCAGAGCTAAAAGGTGACTTGGTCTACTCCCCTGAAAATAGTAATTCTGCCTGGATCTTTGAATCAAAAATTCTGCCCTGGATCTCAGTAATGAGTTGAGTTCAATCCTAACCGCCATGATTTTGCTGAGTGTATTGTCCGAAAAAAATCGTCGATTATCTCTTGTCAAGTTCTGAAGCTGCAATTCCAGCTCAACTATCTTTTTGTGTCGTTTTTCTGGAGGAAAGAGGCATATGAAATAGAGCTAATCCTTATAAAGCCTTTAACCGCATTCCAAAAAGTGTTCGTGGATCACCCACCGAGCCTAAATTAATTTCGATAAACTCAGCAAACCTTTTTCTGAACTGACTGCAAAAGTTTCCATCCTGTAACAACTTAGGGTTGAATCGCCATCTAGGGGCCCGAGATGGCCGAGGGACCAATGATAAACTGCACAAATTACCATCATGATCAGACAGAGATAGGGAGAAAATATCCGCATCTTGAGCAGCTGAAGATATAGTAGTAGAAATAAAAATATAGTCGATTCGTGAATAGGTTTTATGAGGGGCAGAGAAGAAAGTGAATGACCTAGCAGAAGGGTTTAGTAATCGCCAAAGATCCACCAGTGAGGATGAAGTTGCACATTGTCGTAATTTATCAGAACAAAGAGCTTGAGAGTGTGATTCCTTTGGCCCAGATCTATCTAACGTATGGGACATTACAGAATTCATATCTGCACCCATTACAATTTCAAAGTCAGAGAATTTCAAGAGATAAACTGAAAGTAAAGAAAAGAAAGCAGGGTCTGGAGTACATGGAGCGTAGACTGAAAGAAATACAATATTCCTATTCTCCACAACTGTTTTTATGTGCGTTACTCTACCATCCAAGTCACAGCCTTTATCCGAAATAGTGATATTTAAAGTCCTCCGCACCAAAATTAGAACACCTTTAGATTTAGTATCAGTAGATGAATGAGATACCACTTCATAAAACTTATTATTGCACCTGCGTACATCCTCCTCTTTCAAATGGGATTCCTGCACTAACGCTATATCAATCTTTCTTCTTCGTAAAAAATCCAAAAAACTTGTGCGTTTGTGAGGGCCATTTAGGCCATTTATATTGCAACTTAGAATATTAAGCTCAGTCATAAGTATCCAATTGAAAAGCTACTTGATAAAACAAAGTACAACTTAGAAAATGAAACCATTTGAGTCTACCATCAAACCACCCCCCACCCTTCCCATCACCATTTGGAGAAACATAACCATAACTCCATAAACTATGGCAGATCAAACCAAGAACAAACCTTGATCCACCAACCCCCCTTAATTCGATCCGTGGAGTCAACAGAAACCTGCACTTTACTGAAACACCAACATTGGCCCAGTACTAACATAATGGCTAGCAAGTACATCAAAAGGAAAAAAATAAAAAAATAAAATAAAATAAATAAAAAGTCAAAAATATATAAAATAATATAGACATTTAGATACACGTTAAAAAAAAAAAAAAAAAAAATATCCCACGTCACACAACCCGATAAGAAATACAATATAGTGAGAGCTCAGCCTTTTACAAACTCTATGAAATAAAACTTAGAACATCTCAGCAAATACCAGCCGAAGTTCAACGGGGGTTATTGGTTAACTGGCAACCGAGAAAGTGTCTTGCTTCCTCTGGGGAGTACAGCATTTTTGGCTCGCCTTGGTTGACCTTCAGCGTTGCAGGATAAAGGAGGAAATTCTGGATGCCTGCTTCCCGCATTTCCCTCCGAATTGGTGCAAACGCACTTCTTTTTGCAGTCATAGGAGAAAAGTCTGGAAAGAAGGACAGCGCTGCTCCATCGCTTGTTTTCACCGGGGCATGCAGTCTAGCCGCCCGCAGAATGAGCTCCCGGTCCGTGTATCGCAGAAGTTTAAAGATAAAGACCCGTGGTTTAGCGCGATCTGAGGTAGCCCTTGTATACACGCGATGTGCTCGTTCCACATCAATCTCTCTTCCCGCCAGAGAGGGGAGCCACGTCGACAGCGATCTTTTCAAAAAGCCCATGGGGTCGTCTTTTTCAGATCCTTCAGGCAATCCAACCAGCCGCAGATTGCTGCGTCTGTTGCGGTCTTGTAAATCTACTACCTGTTGTTCAAGCACGGCTAATCGCACATCGTGATCTGTGACTACTTTCTTTTGTTCACGCATCTCACCTGTGAGAAGATCGAGTTTAGAGCATAATGACTGGACAACTGACATGTGAGAAGCTAATTCACTCCGCATCGCTGTCAACTCGGTTTTTAGAATGTCCTCAAAGCGTGCAACAGTGTTAGCCATTTTGTCAACCATATCGCTTGTGGTCGTCTCCACCGGTGCCTTGGATCTCTTATTAATTGGAGAAGATGACGGCGACAAATCTTGCTGTTTTCGATTGTGTGACATCTGGCAAACTACAATTATTGGATAAAACTTAAAATAAAAAATAAAAATAAAAAAATAAATAAAAATAAAATAAAAAAAAGACAAAAAAGGGGCCAAAATGTACGGAGCTCTACTCAAGTATGACAGGGTTCATGAGCACGTCATCTGACTCTTCACTATATCATATTTCTTACATTTAAGAAAATAAATAACCATCCTTCTTTTTATGTGGTGCCCCAACCCATTTACATTCCACGTGGAGATTTATTGGAAGATCTCAGAAATTCAGATTCTTGAAACCAACTCTACCACCGTAATCGATCGACTTATTACAGCCAGATCCTCCACGACCTTTATCCAGCATAACAGACATGTTGGACAGTTGCTGTTGAATTTCTCACCGCACCTTCCAAATTGAGTCATTGATCTCTAGCTTTTTCTGAGGTATCAGCTTGAGCACGTAAGTGTCTTTTAATATCTCCAGATCCTGAGGATTTTGAATTCTTTGACATGTTGACTTCATAGAACAGTTATGTAGCAGGGTGTATCGAATCTCACCAGTTTATGACATAAAAATAAGTAAAAACTAGCAAAGTGCGCAGAGCTCATCATTATAAAAAGGAATGTTCCAAGTTAAATACAAGTTCAGCTCAATCTACAGCATTTGTGGCATAATACCGATTACCACAAAAAAAATTGACTCGTCCCTCCTTTTCTTCAAAAAAAATAAAATAAAATAAAATCTTGGTTACAGTGAGGCACTTATAATTTATAAGTGAATGGGGGTACATTTTTAAAAATTAAAATGCTCACCGTTTCAAAAGTATAGCCACAAGACAAATTATATGTGTGTAAAAATTACTTTAGTGTGATAATTTGCTTACTAGGACTAGATGTTACAATCCCTTGATATTCAGCAAGTGCTGTTGTTGGAGATGTCCTCTTAAGTGGGGTTGAATTGGGGGATGACCGCTTGGTGCCTCCAAAACGACACATCCTCAGTTGTGCACCCCGGCCTCATTGGGTGTTTCGGCCTTTTATCACAATACACCCTCACCCGAGGCTGGCCCACCACAGGCTGATCAGACCTGGGTGTGTGTCGCACCAGAGGCTCCATGAGGTCACTTGACAGCCCATACTGTCTCCTTCCACTTCAGCCACAGCAAGTGACTGCTTCTTTCGGCAGCAGTTGCAAGGTCTTTTATGGTCTTCAGCTGAGCCTGTCCTCTAATTCCAACCTCCGTTAGTAGCCTTGTGGTGGAACTAGCTACAAAGCCCCTGCTGCCCACTTCCACTGGACGCACGTTTACCTTCCAACCCGGTCCTCTGCTTTGGCAGCCAACTCTGCATATCGCAACATTTTCCTTTCAAATGCCTCATCGATGGCTTCCTCCCACGGGACTGTCAGCTCCACTATGCAGACACTTCGACAGGATTTGGACCAAAGGACCAGGTCTGGGCGCAGGTTGGTCGCTGCAATTTCGGGTGGGAAGGTAAGCCTCTGACTTAAGTCTACCCGCATTTCCCAGTCCCGGGCTGCGTTCAGTGGGCATGAGTCTGGAGGCAGTCGATTAGTCGACCATTTCTCCCCTTCCCGGACGAAGGATGTTGGTTGCCGGAAGGTAGTCTTGGCTTCCAGGGGCATGGCGTTGACAGTTACTCTCTTACTCTCCAGTGTAGCGGCCAGGCACTTCAGCACTTGGTTGTGTCGCCAGGTGTATCTGCCTTGCCTAAGGCTGGTCTTGCAGCCCACCAGGATGTGTTTCAGTGTTGCTGGGGCAGAACACTAGGCTGGATCCTCTCCAAACCAGAGATGCAAGTTGGTTGGAGAGGGCAGGACATCATATGTGGCTCTGATGGTAAAGCTCAACATATTGGACTCCATGTTCCACAGCTCACTCCAAGTGATCTTCCTCCTCTCTACACCTTCCCACCTCATCCAGCGGCCTTGCTTGGCTTGGGACACCGCTCTGGCACACCTGTCCGCTTCCTCCTGGTGGCGCACCTCCTCAACCACCAGACGTCGGCGTTCAGCTGGAGTAGCCTTCTGCCATGTGGGGGGTGTTGTTGCTCCCAACCCTAGGCCCCCCCTGCCTTGTTGTACTTGGCCCACTATGTCCCGATGTCTCAGAGCGGACTTTGCCTGTGCCACTGCTACACGTGTCCTCCACCTCCTCCCTGTGGCTATGGCGGGAGCCGCCCCTCTGACGAAGGGATCCCGGGATTCTGTGAGTGTCATTTCGAGCCTTGCTTTAGAGCATTTGTACTCCTCCACAAGGCTTGAGATTGGCAGAGAGAGGGGTCCATTGCCGTACAGGCCTATGCTACTTAGCCATCTGGGTAGTCCAAGCCACTTTCTCACCTGCACATTCACCAAACGCTCCAACCGATTGGCGTGGGATAGGGTGACCTCATAGATGGAAATTGGCCACATGAGGCGGGGGAGCAACCCAAACTGAAGACACCAGAGCTTCAGCTTCCCTGGGAGAGCAGTGCTGTTGATCTGCTTCAGGCCACTGATGGTATTCCAGCTTTAGTTGTTCCACCTGTTCAGCGTCTTTGAGCTCTGTGTTGTACCACCGACCAACGCTTTTAATGGGCTTCTCCAGAATAGTTGGTATCGTCTCGCCATTGATGTGGAACCTCTCATTTACGATCTGGCCCTTGACAAATGGAGATACTGCAGGATATGCTGGGTTTAATCTCCATTCCTGCCCATCTGATGTTGCTCTGGAGTTTGTACAGCAGGCATTTGGTACATGCGTTAGTCGTTGTTATGGTCATCATGTCATCCATATACGCCCTGATTGGAGGAAGCCGCAGCCCGCTCTTCAGACATTCCCCTCCAACCACCCATCGAGATGCCCGAATTATTAACTCCATCGCCATGGTGAAGGCCAGAGGAGAGATGGTGCAGCCCGCCATTATGCCTATCTCCAAGTGCTGCCAGGCGGTTATACTAGCCTGAGTTGTAACGCAGAACTGGAGGTCCTGGAAATAGGCTTTGACCAGCCTTGTGATGCCCTCTGGGACTTGGAAGAAGTTGAAGGCTGCCCACAGCACCTCGTGAGGCACTGAGCCGAATGCATTGGCCAGATCTAAGAAAACCACATGCAAGTCTTTCTTTTCCTTCTTGGCTGTTTATACTTGGTGCCAGATGACATTTGTGTGTTCCAGGCATCCTGAGAACCCTCTTATTCCTGCCTTCTGCACTGAGGTGTCAACATATTTGTTCTTTTGCAGGAATGCTGAGAGTCTTTGTGCCACAACACTGAAGAAAATTTTCCCTTCCACATTCAGTAAGCTGATCTGCCGGAATTGGTGGATGGTTGAGGAGTTCTTCTCTTTGGGAATCAGGATCCCTCCTGCCCTTCGCCATGCCTTCGGTATTAAGCCTTTTTCCCATGTCACCTTCATTAGCTTCCAGAGGAACTTCAAGACGCTCGGTGTATTCTTATAGAGCCTATATGGAACACCGTCGGGCCCAGGGGCTGATGCTGCTCTTGCCCGCTTTACTGTGTTCTCAACTTCGCTCCATGTTGGGGGTCTTGTGTCCAACTGGTGCCCAGGTGGTTGGATTGGTGGCATGTCATCTGGGATGGTGACTGGCACATGCCTCTGCTTGTCGGAGTAGGTCTTTCTAAGGTGCTCCTCCAGTTCCCTCACCGGTACATTGAAAGTCCCGGTTTTCTCCTTGACAAAAAGGTCTTTGGCGAACTTGTAGGGATCTCTATAGAAGGCAGTCCTTGTTCGCTCTTTCTTCTTATGTTGCTTTCTCAAGCATTCTGCTCTTCGCAGCGTTGCAAGGCCTCAATTCCTTCCCCTTCCACTTCTGTAGCCTTCTTCCACCGTCTTCACAGGCATCTTCTCTCTTTCACAAGTCGCTCAATCTCTTGCTGCCTCCTGGACTTAAGATGGGCTGAGGGTTCCTTCTGAGTACTGTGGTCCTTGCTTTTTACTCTGAATCTCACTGTGCCGTAGCTGTAGATGATATCTCCTATCTTCTCCAAGTTTCTTTCGACACCCCCTTTCAGACCTTCTAGAAGATGGACAAGGTCTGTGTCGATGGTTCCCCACTCCTTTTTCTGGCAGGATTTGGGCCACAGAATTTGAGGCTTTTGTCCATCCATTTTCCTCTCTACCGCTGGCTGTGACTGGCTAGGGTCTAGGCTCATGTCCGTTGGTTGAACTGTGCTTGACAAAGCTTCGTCTGGGATGCTGATACCCTGTGGACTGTGGTGAGTATCCTGCCACTGGACTTCATCCGACTGATTTGGCCTACCTCTGAGGAAGTAGTGGTCAATGCAGGGTCCCTTGGTAAACTCTTTTAGGCACTTTTTTCTGCCCTGGTGGATCTTGAGACCCTTCTCCGATGTAATCTTAATCCAGCCACAGATGCAGCTTTTATTGTTTGTGTCCTGTCAGTGCTGTTACTCCGTCAACTGTCTTACTGATCAGGGGGTATTCTTCCTCTTTAATTTTTTGTAGCAATGATTGGGTGGATCCGAGTCATTGTGTTGTGACCGGCTCCTGCCAACATGGGTAGCTAGCCCATGCCAGCCCCGATGGGGTCTGTTCCCTCCTGCCAGCAGTCTCTTCAGGCTGTCACCAGGTCTTTCCCAGGTTGTCAACTGCCCTTTCACAGTAGTCACTGGTTCCAAACCAGAGTTCGATTTGCTTACTAGGACTAGATGTTACAATCCCTTGATATTCAGCAAGTGCTGTTGTTGGAGATGTCCTCTTAAGTGGGGTTGAATTGGGGGATGACCGCTTGGTGCCTCCAAAACGACACATCCTCCAGTTGTGCACCCCGGCCTCATTGGGTGTTTCGGCCTTTTATCACAAAATATCATAATAACTTTTCTGTGTAAAGTTATGGCCAATTTTAAAAAAAAAATTACAATGACAATTGCAAGTTCTAAAATGACTATCAAAATTACAATTTAAACAACTTTACAGGTTAAATAATACACAAGTTTTAACAGAAGAATTACTGCAAGTGTGTTTATTCAATTATACGCTTCACATTTCTGCGTTTAAACCCTCCAAAAATTGGCCTACATTCACTTCCATTGTTAGTGTCACTGAAACCAAGATTTTTGCTTTTTTAAAGAAAAGGAGGGACGAGTCTAAACAAACTGTTGTGGTAATCAGCATTATTACACAAATGCTGTCCATTGAGCTTAACTTGTATTGAATCCAGAACATTCCTTAAATTTATGACACTGGCAAGTAAGGTGACCATATTCAGTCATATCCGGTGACCATATTTGGCGGCCATATTCGTAATGCATCCAGGCAGCTATTTTCTTTGGATACAAGTGGCAGACAAATACAGCTTCTATCTACTTCAATGGGGAAAGACTGAAACGTTTGGTCAAGATTACGATCAAATAACATTTCAAATGAGCAGTAAAATCTGTCAATGGTGGCATTGCATTTGAGTAAACTGGCAGGTGATTTCTGTCAAAAAGGTGATTCCTATTTTAACAGAAAGGTGGAACTTCCATTTCTACAGCCGCCATATCATAATGGATATGTTAACAGCCTCAGTAACATTCATTTTCACTGTGTGGAAAACAAGATGCTATGAAAGTGAATGATGAATGAAACATAATGCTCAACATTGTTCAATGACCTTGAACAAAACTAAAAATTATTAAGTATTTTGTCTTTAAGTATTCTGTGATCATTTTAGAGATTTTCATTAGCTACATAAATTTGCAACATTTAAAAAGTAATTAAAAATTAGATCAAACTGTCTTAAAATCAACATTTAGACACCACATGCCAAGATCTCACGGATCAGGAATTTTTTTTTAGTGCGTAGTGACAGATGAGTGTTTAGGAAATTTCTGTGGTAGTTTTTGTTGGGAGAAAATTAAATCAAAGGATCCTTTTACCCTGTAGGGCCTTCAGTCTCGCTGTACCCTACTATTTGAATATTGCATCAGGGCCATCATAGGACATGCAAGGACTTCAAAGCATTTATTTTGCCCATCTACTGCAAATAGTGGATTGACAATAAAGTTTGACTGAGTTTTATAATACCTGCAGTGTGTGTAGTTTGTTCTTCAACTCAGTCAGCTGCAGGCTTCTTCTGTCGATACTGGTCTGAATGTCCAGTTCTGTTTTTCCCAGAAATCTCTGTATCGAGAGAAAACATGGGAGATTTTTAAATCTCAAATTATAATTGAAAAAAATGTTGGTCCATCATTTTGAGATTTTGTTTGACGTTAACCTTGTATAAAAGCACTAAATATTAATTATAACCCTATATAATATTAATAATTATATATAAATGACAGTTTCTCCACCCATACACATATGACTAGATTAGAATGCAATGTAGTCCAGATTTTTATCATTGAGCTTTCTAAATATATAGTTATTTAATAAATGGCATCTCAGACCTCATTCATGTTTCTTCATTTTGAAAAGATATATATATATAGAGAGAGAGAGAGAGAGAGAGAGAGAGAGACTCTGACTACGACCCCTGGATTTGCAAGATCGAATCCAGAGAGTGCTGAGTGAGTCCAGCCAGGTTTCCTTAGCAACCAAATTGGCCCTGTTGCTAGGGAGGGTGGAGTCACATGAGGTAACCTCCTTGTGGTCATGATTAGTGGTTCTCACTCTAAATGGAGCATGTGGCAAGTTGTGCGTGGTTCGCTGAGAGTAGCATAAGCCTCCACATGCTGGGAGTCTCCTGGATGTCATGCACAACGAGACCTGCAGATTGACTGTCTCAGAAGTGGAGGCAACTGAGACTTGTCCTCCGCCACCCGGATTGAGGTAACCGCACCACCACGAGGAACTACTAAGTAGTGGGAATTAGGCATTCCAAATTGGGAGAAAATGGAAACAAAACAAAAACAAATGCACTCTTTCCTGTCATTTTTATTTGAAAAGAGTTTTTCACAACACGCCCTTTTCAAAGCAGCTTTACAGAAAATTATGCTTTAACAGAAAAAAAGCTGAAATATCTGTAATGTCTTGTAATGTAATTAGTGTGGCAGCGGGGTGTGGTCAAGCGCCCATCCGGAGAGAGAGATAGCGGTAAGGACACATACACCTGAGCTAAATTATGCGTAACACCAATTCCAGTGAGCATTGGGAGAGCACCATAAAAGCAACCAGTAGATGGGGGTGAAACCCGGTTGCAACAGGAGTTTACGGATGTGTTCTCATCGCTACCGGGTCATACAAACCTCATTCAGCATTGCATCGAGACCGAGCTGGGGGGGTCATGGTACGTAGCCGCCCCTACCGATTACCCGAGCACAAAAATAAAATTGTTCGGGAAGAATTAGATGCAATGCTTGATATGGGTTAGAGGAATCCCACAGCGAATGGTCCAGCACAGTAGTTCTACTGCCTAAGAGTGCCGGGTCGGTGCAATTCTATGTGGATTATAGGAAAGTCAATGTGGTGTCTAAATTTGACACGTATCCAATGCCTTGAGTTGAAGATTTGCTCGATCGGTTTATGCACTGCTCGATTTTATTCGACATTGGATTTGACGAAGGGTTATCCAATTTCCCGTGAAAAAACAGCCTTCTCCACACCGTGTGTGACACTTCCATTTTCCATTTTTCTGAAACTTCCACGTTTCAGCATCTCATAGACTGAATCCTCAGACCGCATTCAGCTTATGCCGCATCTAAGAGTGGTTCTGAGATCGCTGCGACAAGCGGGACTCGCAACAAATCTAAAGAAGTGCGTGATTGGATTGGTGGAGGTATGGTATCTGGGGTTCCACTTGGGCCATGGGCAGGTGCATCCCCAAATTGAGACAGTTCCTGGGGCTGGCTGGCTATTATTGAGGATTCGTACCAAATTATTCGGACGTTACCAGCCTGCTGACTGATCTCACTAAAAAGGGAGCTCCAGACCTGGTCCAGTGTCAGCAGACGTTCACGCAAGGCCGGATGCCTCCCTAATTACAGTGAGCACGAGAGCAGCATAAAAGAGCCACACAGCCAGCAGACCGGGAGAGAAAGAGCCTGGGTCTTAAGAGCATTGTGAAGCTAGAGTATAGTGAAGATAAAGAGTATTGTTAAGTTAAAGACTATTGTGAATCTAAAGACTGTTGTGAAAGTGTGAAGCTGACGTGTTGTGGCGACCTTGTAAAAGAAACCCAAGTTACTCCATTAAACTTCTTAATGAAGAAACCTGGTTCCCTGTATCCTACCGGAAAAAGTCTCCACTAACACCCAGGTTTTTCACATAGGAAATTTTTTCCCTGGAAGCAATGACAAGATGCCATCTAAATTCACCCTACATCCCCTTTGACCAAAAATAATGAACTCTGACTTATCCTCATTTAATTGGAGAAAGTTGTTTGCCAACCAACACTTCAGATCGGCCATGCATTTATACAGAGACTCAAAAGAGGGTTGCTTCCCATGTTTAATAGGAAAGTAAAGGTGAGTCATCAGCATACAGATAGTAGTGTATGCCATGCTTATCAAAGATCTTTCCAAATGAAAGCATGTAGAGGGAGAATGAAACAGGTCCCAAGATGGAGCCCTGAGGAACCCCACGCGTTAAAGGAAGAACAAACGCTAAACAGACTGAAATAGTTTTACCCTTAAGATATGGAGACCCAATCCAAGGCTAACCCCTGAATATCAAACCAATCGATGAGAATGTTATGATCGATCATATAAAAAGTGGCGCTAAGATCCAGCAACAGGACTACCAGAATCCACACATAACAAAATATAATTTAAAACTCTCAACAGAGCCGACTCTGTACAATGACCGGCTCTGAAACCTGACTGAAATTTATCAAGCAAATTATTGCTAGCTAAAAAATTATTTAATTGTGTAAGCACAGACTTCTCTAATTTTTTTGACATTAAGGATAATTTTTTTATAGGTTAAAAGCTGTTCATATCAGACAAATCAAGATTTGCTTTTTTAAGAGGAGGCTGAATAACAAGTAGGGCTTCATATAATTATGTATTTGAGTTGAGACAGGGACACAGGTACAAAACAGCTCAACAGATTTTGCGGAAAAGAATGGGTAACAGGATCATACAACAGATAAGATCCATGAGCGTATACCAGCAATTTTAACAGTAAAATATTTTAAAAACTGCTTACATGTGTCCACTTAAGGGGAGATAAAGGTACGGGCAACTGGATGAAGAAATGTAATGTTAGAAAAAAAGAACTTTAGAATTATGACAGTTCTTTGAATTGACATTATAAAAATAGCTTGATCTGACTAATTTAACTGCTCTTTGAAATTTATTTGAACAGTCTCTCAAAATTTCATAGGAAACTTGTAATTTATCTTTAAGCCACTTTCACTTAGCATTCTTGCACTCCTGCCTAAGAGCACGGTTATTGCTATTCAACCAGGGCGGAGCCTTGACTTTTCCATTTAAAGATTCCCATGTCTATATTACTCCTTATCAAATTCTTATTATGTCCCTTTACAAAAGTCACTAAAATCCTCTCACCAGTACCTAACTCCTGATGCTCTTATGGTTTTTTGTGATTAACATTTTTTTGATTCATATATTAAACAAAGAATAGCAAAGCAAAACATATACGTACAAGAAGAATCAATACTTAAATTCTCCGGTTAGTTTGATAGAAAGGCTTTGCAATGGTGAGATAGGGGAAAGAACTTCCAGTTCAATACAAAACCAGGGAGGAGCTCTCTCAGGTGGAAACAACCAATGAGCCAAAAGTCTAAGACCGAACGCATAATAACAAAACAAAATCTTGGGTATGCCTAGCACACCTATGTCAATCAGCCTATGCAGTTTACTGAAATGTAATTTGGGACGTTTACCATTCCAAATGAAGGACTTTTCTATACTATCAAATTGCTTGAAATAAGAGAGGGGGACATCTATAGGGAGAGACTGTAGCAAGTAGTTGAGTTATGGAATATAGTTCATTAAAATAACATTAACCATCCCAATCACAGATAAATGTAATGAAGCCCACCTGCCCACATCACTCAAAAACCTAAAAACAAAAAACTAAAATCACACAAATATGCTGGGAATAAAATACCCAAATACTTAATGCCCTGTTTGGGCCACTGAAAGGCACCCAGATGAAAAGCCGTTACCGGGCAGTACGCTGTCAGAGCCAAGTGTCCGAGTGTCTATAAAGTAATAATAAAACAATAATAAGTATTCCTGAACAGAGCCGGAACTCTGTGAGCTTGCTCGATTTCCAGTTTATAGCTTATGTCGTGCAGACTAGGAAGAGCCCATCTAGGAATTTCACCATATCTCTGCATTGTTTGTCCTCAGAAATTCCAACAATTCGGACATTGTTTCACTGGGTATGATTCTCCAAGTCTTCCAACTTTTCCCAGACACACTCCAAATTTGCCTCAGTCGCTAGCGGGATAGCAGCTAATTCCCTCTTCGATGACTCCAAATAATCTATCAGTTTCTCAACATCCACCATTCTTGTAAACATCTCAGTGAATTTCTTCTCCATGGCAGTGATCGATCGACCTATTACAGCAATATCCTCAAAGTCAGCAACGACCTTCTTCAGCATTGCCAACACGTTCATCAATTGATGCTAAATTTCTTTCAATTGACTCCCGGGCTTTCAGCCTGCTGCTCAGGGGCTTCAGCTTGAGCACGCAAGTGTTTTTTAATGTCTCCAGAGCCCGAGGATTTAAAATTCTTTGACATATTGTCTTCCTAGAACAGTTAAGAATCTCACCGGTTTATGACACAAAAAGTATGAAAACTAGCAAAGTGTGCAGAGCTTGCCATTCACATGTCCGAACCTCGCATGGCGGTACGTGACTGCCCGCAGCCTTATGGTTATGCATCATCTTGAATGGCAGAATAACACATTTCACTTCTTGTTAAATATATAGTATTGTCTACATATAAACTCAGCAAAAAATAAATAAAAGTATTTTTAGAACAATGTATTTCAAAGAGAAGTTTGTAAAAATCCAAATAACTTCACAGATCTTTATTGTAAAGGGTTTAAACAATGTTTCCCATGCTTGTTCAATGAACCATTAACAATTAATGAACATGCACCTGTGGAAAGGTTAAGACAATAACCGCTAACAGAGGGTAGGCAATTAAAAGTCACAGTTATAAAACCTTAGGACACATAAGAGACCTTTCTACTGACTCTAGAAAAACACCAAAAGAAAGATGCCCAGGGTCCCTGCTCATCTGGTAAACAATAACTGCCCGAGTTGCACCAGGAATGCACAAACCCTCCATCAGTGCTCAGACTGTCCGCAATAGGCTGAGAGAGGCTGACTGAGGGCTTGTAGGCCTGTTGTAAGGCAGGTCCTTCCAGACATCACTGGCAACAACGTCGCCTATGGACAAAATCCCACCTTCACTGGACCAGACAGGACTGGCAAAAAGTGTTCTGGGGATGCTTTGCAGTACTTAATGCAGCTCATGGCCACACCAGATACTGACTCTTACTTATCTCTTTGTATTCTACTGCTATATATTTTCCATCATAATTCACCTGCTTGCTTGCTGTTGCTTTGAATCTAGCTTTGCAAAGAAACACTCCCTTTAGCAGCCTCTCTCTGCTCTTTCTCTCCCAATCTTCTTTTTTGTGAAGGCATGGTACTATAAACAGTGCACAACACACAATTTGAACAAACAGTATGCATAGCATTTGTAGACCTTGTGTTATTAACATTATGCAGTTAAATTCCATGGTTATTTAATTGTTATTATGCCTTCACTGTTTTGATAGATAGATATCTATATCTAGATAGATGGATAGATATATTAGATAGATATCTATATCTACATAGATATCTATATCTAGATAAATAGATATCTATATCTAGATAGAGAGAGTAATGACAATGGCGTAATATATGTCTAATTACTTTGATACACAGAAAATTGTAGCAGACAGCTTGCTTCATATATTCAGTACATCAACAGTTTAAGGGCTCACTTTATCTGTGTCCTTAATCATTTACAGTGCATTAAGAACTTAGAACCCTTCAATTTGTTCATTTTTTTTTAAATGTTGCAGCCTTATGCTAAAAAGCTTTAAATTATTATTATTTACACATCAATCTACACTCCATACCCCATAATGACAGTCAAAAATTTATTTTTGATAACTTTGCAAATGTATTAAAAATACAAATAAATAAAATCACACTGACATTAAGTATTCAGAACACCTTTGGCACCAATTACAGCAAAAAGTATTTGTGTCATTTTCTGCCATTCTTCTCTGCAGATCCTCAAGCTCTTTCAGGTTGGATGGGGACTGTTGGTGGACAGCCATTGTCAGGTCTCTCCAGAGATGCTCGATTCAAGTCAGCGCTTGATTGGGTTCTCCCCACGAGGCCGCCCCCAATCAGGCAGGGATGTATCGTATACTGGTAAGTTTAACAGGGGATACAGGCTTTTTTCAAACCTCTATTTACCAACACTTGGTGCAAGACAGGGCATTGGGCACGGATAAACAGGTGAAGGTGCGGTGTGTGCAAGGGGATATTCACATGTATCCGGAGGTTACATTGAGATACTATTCAGGGGAAAAAAAAGCATAGAGTAGAGGCCGTGGTTAATTCCCGCCTCAACCATCCACTGATTTTGGGAACAAATTGGCCAGACTTTAAGAATTTATTAAGGGAAATGAATGCGGATGTGTCCTGTAAAATATTATCTTGGTGTGTGCCGTGCGATGCTATGGCTGGATAGGTGGTGCCAGGGCTGTCCACGTCTTTTCCGCATAAAGATGATGCAAGAGAGGGAATTCCCATCCTCAGGGGGTTCTCTGGGGGGATTTTCCTCTGGAGCAGTCATGTGATGACTCAAACACGCGTTTGACCAAGTGAGTCATCGATGGTCAAAAGCTCCAGCATGGCGTCGCACTCATGTACCCATATTTTTCCAATTATATAAGATCGGTTGTATCGAGTGATGGATACTCAAACAAAAGAAAATACAACCTAGTTATTAGTACCGAATAATGGCCCATTTTTTTTGTCCGGGCATTCATGGGACATATGCAAGTGGTGTGCAGTGAATGTCAGTTGGTGAATACACCGGCCACCCCAAAAGCGCCATTGCGCCCTGTGCATCTGATCAATGTCCCCTTCGAGAGAATTGGCATGGACCTCGTCTGGCCATTAGAACAGACAGCACACAGGCATTGCTTTGTATTAGTTCTGGTGGACTATGCAATGCGATATCCGGAAGCAGTGCCCCACATTTACATTACATTTATGCATTTGGCAGATGCTTTTATCCAAAGCGACTTACAGTGCACTTATTACAGGGACAATCCCCCCGGAGCAACCTGGAGTTAAGTGCCTTGCTCAAGGGCACAGTGGTGGTGGCCATGGGGTTCGAACCAGTTACCTTCTGGTTAGCAGCCACTACGCCACCACCACAAACACTACGCAAACTATACAGATTGTTAAACAGAAGGGTTGGTGGAACGATTTAAACGATAAAACCTTCAAAATGATTCGTAAGTTTGTATACGAGGATGTTAGGAATTGGGATAAGTGGCTCGAACCCGTTATTTGCAGTGCAAGAGGTCCTTCAAACAGTAAAAATGAAATACAGTATGTTCTCGATCTTAGAGCAAAACTCTGCACTTTGGGTCGATTAACACCGGAGAATTTGCTCCAAGCTCAGGAAAGTCAAAGCCGGCTGTATGACTGGGGCACTCGACTATGGGAATTCACACTGGGAGATAAAGTGCTTGTATTACTGCCCACCTCAAGCTCTAAATTACTCATTGAGTGGCAAGGGCCCTTTGAGGTCACACGGCGAGTCTGAGATCACAATTATGAAGTTAAGCGAACGGATAGGGGTGGAGAACTACAAGTACACCATCTCAACCTCAAAAATCATGGAGGGAGGCGGTCCCTGTGGCCTAAGCGACTTTAGTCCAAAAGAGAGCGGAGCTTGGGCCGGAGGTGACTCTCAAACAAAATTAATTCACCCCGGTCCCATGTGGATACCTCTCACCATCGCAGCTCACAGACGTGGCCAAGTTGCAATCAGAATTTGCAGAAATTTTCCTCGCCTCTCCCTGGTTGCACGAAGCTCATAGGAGCACCACATTGAGACTACCCCAGGGATGGTGGTTTGTAGCTGCCCGTTTCGCCTTCCTGAACACAAAAAAGGAAGAATTAGAGGCGATGCTTGATATGGGCATAATAGGAGAGTTGCACAACAATTGGGTCAGCCCGGTGATTCTGGTACCTAAGTGACAGGACAGTCTGTTACTGTGTAGACTACTACACTTGACTTAAAGGGTTATTGGCAGATCCCTTTAACTAAGGGCACCGGTCACATTCCAGCATCTCATGGACAACATTCTCAGACCCCATACAGCATATGCCGCTGCATATATAGATGATAGGATTCTCTATAGTAATGACTGGCAGCAGCACATGCAACATCTGAGAGCTGTCCTGAGGTCCCTGCAACAGGCAAGACTAAAGGCCAATCAGAAGTGCGCAATTGGCCAGGTGGAAGTTCAATCTCTGGGGTTCCACTTGGGCCATGGGCAGGTGTGTCCCCAGGTTAACAAAACCACAGTGAATGCAGCCTGTTCAAGGCCCAAGACCAAAATGGAGGGGAGATAGTGTCTAGGGCTGGCTGGCTACTACTGAAGGTTTGTGCCTAGTTACGCTGACGTCACCAGCCCACTGACTGATCTTACTAGAAAGTGGGCCCCGGAGTTGTGCCAACAGGATTTTCTTAAAATAAAATCCACGTTTTGTGGGGAATAATTTCTCTCTCCCCTTTATTTTGCAGACGGTGCATCTGACAGAGGGCTGGGGCAGTACTCTCGCAGGAGGTGAATGAGCAACTGGTGCTGTACATTAGTCGTAGGCTCTTGCTGAGAGAGAATAAGTACAGCACCGTGGAGGAGGAGTGTCTGGCAATTAAGTGGGCCATCCTCACACTCCGGTACTACCTGCTGGGATGGGCCTTTACCCTATGTTCAGATCACACCCTTGTCCAGTGGCTCCACCACATGATGGATACCAATGCACAGATCACCCGTTGGTATCTGGCACTTCAGCCGTTCAAATTTGAGATGGTCCACAGACTAGGCATGCAGAGGGCTGGGGCTGACTTTCTCTCCAGAAATTGGTAGAGGAGTTGGTATGCCGGATGCTTCTCTGGGCTGAGTCGGGTGGTGGGGATATGTGGTGATGGGGGCGTGGTCTGCAGGAGAGAGAGAGAGAGAGTAGTAAGGCTCATCACCTGGGTTGTCATTATCTCTAACACCTGTTTCTTGTTATAGTGAAGGCAGAGGGAGACACAAAAAAGACACAAGGCATCAGAGTGACAGAGAGAAAGGCTCAATACAAGCATTAACTTGTTTGTTTGTGTGTGTGACTACTTAGCCACTGAGTGCCTTTTTGTTTATGTTTTTTTAACTATTCTGAAGAGTAATAAACACTCATGATGACAGTTAGCTGTCTTCTGACGCCATTACCCAGACAACAAACCTTCTACACTCAGTTTGACCGGGGGATCAGCCCTTGAAGAGTCCTGGTTGCTCCAAACTTCTTCCATTTAAGAAATATGGAGGACACAGTGTGCTCTTGGGAACCTTAAATGAAGCAGACATTTTTTTGTTGCCTTCCCCAGATCTGTGCCTCAACACAATCCTATCTCTGAGCTCTGCAGGCAGTGCCATTGACCTCATGGATTGTTTTTTGCTCTGATATATTTTCAGCTGTGAGACCTTATTTAGACAGGTGTGTACTTTTCCAAATCATGTCTAATCAATTGAATTTGCCACAGGTTTACTCCAATAAAAGTGTAGAAACATCTCAAAGATGATCCAGAGAAATGAGATGCAACTGATCTAAATAAGTGTCATTGCAAAGGGTCTGAATACTTATGTCAATGTGATATTTAAGTTTTTTCTTTTTAATAAATTTGCAAAGTCGTAAAAAAAAATGTTTTTCGTAATTATGGGCTAAGGAGTGTAAATTGATGTGAAAATAATAATTTAAAGCATTTTAGCATAAGGCTATAACATAACAAAATTCGGAAAAAAATTAAGGGGTCTGAATCATTTCTGAATGCACTGTATATCATAATTTAGCTATTTTAGTGACTGAACAGCCAACATTTTAGTTTAAATAGCAACAAAAAAATAAAAAGTATAAATTTTTAGAGACTTAGATTCTTCACTTTATGAACTATGTTGGATTATACATGCAGAAGAATTTAGACAACATGATTTGAATCTAGGAAAAACCCAACCTTTTTAATCCTTGAATTCCTCTGCATCATAAATTACCAGACCAAGCATCAACTTCCTACTGAAGGCCTGTCTTTGGACACTAAAATGGTCGACACTCTAAACAACCTAATTTAAAACAAAAAGGGTCATTGGTCAAAAAGGCCCCTCAGCACGATCAAAGTTAAAGCAGACTTCTCTTTGAAAAGTTTCCAAAAAAAAACATCAGATTTCCTCAACTCGAATACTCGGACATTTCATCTTAATCCAGGAACATTGTACACAAAGTCACAGTACTTTACCGATTTAACCTTCTAAAATGTACAGAATGCATTTAAATCCATGATTTATATAATACCTAGCTTGCTAGATAATTCTGAAAATTGCTTTGAACTGTGGTAACTTGTACAACTGACAAATTAATGATTATATCCTGATGTACCTCTTTAAAATGTGTGTAATGTTTATCCATGTTGTATAACCAAGGAATTAACCAGTATGTTTTGTAACCAAGGATTTTCATGTTTTGTTACCTACATGTATAATATCCATGAAAGAATGTCATGTTTAGTATGTAAAGGTTTGCTTGGTTACATAGAGAAAGCTGATGATTGTCTTGCCATAGACCATTCTCTGTTGTCGACAATGTTGGATTTCGCGAATTGGTTAAGGTTCTGGAACCCAGGTACCATATTCCGTCACGCCCGCACTTTAGTCAGGAGGTAATTCCTGCCCTGTACAACGAAGCTAAAAGCAAATGTGACAGATGGTCTGAAAAAAGTAGAGAGTGTGGCAATAACAACTGACGGGTGGACTTCGAGGGCTGTTCAGAGCTACATTACAGTCACTGCACATGTTATCACCACAGAGTGGGAAATGAAAAGTTTTGTGCTTCAAAAATGCCCGCTTTTTGAGTCACACACTGGTACAAACATAGCTGAAGTTTTAAAAGTGGCAATGCAAGAGTGGAAGCTTGTAAGGGTTGCTCATTGCATTGCTGTCATTACAGACAACGCACGCAACATGGAGGTGGCAGTGAGAGAAGCCGGGTTGTCACCTCATATAAAGTGTTGTGTGCATACATTCAATCTTGCTTCGCAAGCAGGATTGCATGTTGTCTGCGTCAGTCGCTTGCTTGGTCGCGTGAGAAGTGACTTTCTTTCACCGCAGTGCCACAGCAACAGCTGTGCTTGCGGGAAAGCAAAAGATGCCCGAGATCGCATCACATAAGCTTATCATGGATTTTGTTACACGATGGAACAGCTCAATGGAAATGCTGGAACGCTATCTCGAACAACAACCGGATATAACGGCAGCAATCTTCAGCACAGAGGTGCGCAAAAATGACCGTCAACTCGATACTCTGTATAGCGCCGACATAAGTGATGCCGAAGAAATAGTAAACCACCTTAAACAGCTAAAAAAAAAAAAAAAAGACACTACTATTCTGTCTGATTAAAAGAGCGTCACCCTGTCACTCGTGCCCTTGAAATCCATGATCGAACAGAACATGACACTGGACGAGAAAGACTCTACAACTATAGCGAACATGACGACAGCCATCCTGCAAAACCTCTCAAGCCAGATACACAGAGGAACAGGATTATCTGCAAGAGAGTACTGCCTTGGACCCCAGATTTCGATCATTGCCCCACTTACTCCCTGAACAACGCGAAGAGGTTTTCCACCGTTTGAACAACAAATCGAACAAGCTACAGCAGGTATGTCTGCATTACTAATTGTGTGAGAATCTGTGTATTTGCATGTGTGTTTGTCACTTCATTTGCATGTTTGTGCAAACCTTTATGTGTGTGTAACTGAAACTATACTATACCTTCATCATTTCTTTTTTAAGGCTGGCACTTTGGAGCAAACAGAAAAGAGGGAGGGAGGTGCCAGTGGTGCTGATCCCACTGATGCAGCTGATCAGAGAGATACAGCACAGATTTGAGCAAGAACAGCCACCTAGCAAAAAGACAGCACTAGAAGATCTCCTTGGTGCAACTTTTACTGAACCAGCAGTCACCCAGTCCAAAAGTCTTATTGAAGTAGAGACTGACATGTACAAAATGTACACTTCTATTCCCCTCACTAGCAGTCCACTGAAATGGTGGAAAGAAAATGCTCAAATGTTCCCAATTCTTACCTCACAGTTCCAGCAACTTCTGTTCCCAGTGAATGTGTTTTTTCTACAGCAGGGGATATTGTAAATGCACAAAGAGCCCAGCTTCTGCCTGAAAATGTAGATATGCTAGTTTTTTTGCAAAAAAACCTGCAAGTAACCTAAACAAACCCCAAAGCTGCTTGTGTTTAGTTGAACTTACTTGAACAGAACACTTAATTTTAATGTTTTGGTTTTTTAATTTTGCACTTTTACTGCTTTAAGAAGTTCTCTCTTAGATTTCAGCTATCTTAATTCTAATTTCTTGTTCAGTGACACACCTAGTCAATTGTTAATTTACGTATAGAAGGTTAAATTAAATCTTGAAATATTGTCAATTCTTTAAGTTGTATGTACAACAAAAAGTCATTGAAAATGTTAATGTTTTGGAAATAAAACTTATTTGAATTTCAGTTTAATTTTTTTAAATTTTGTTCAAAATATCGTGATACTTATCGTATCGTGAACCCAGTATCGTGATACGTATCAAATCGTGAGCAGAGTGTATTGTTACACCCCTAAAATTTATGTACCAAATGTTGATGATCAGGGCTTTTTTCTAGATCTTGAAGGGATGTTGCATGCCGCTGGCACCCCTTATGAAATAATATTGGGAAGAGACTTTAATCTTTTGATGGACTCAGTCCTTGATCATAGTGAAGCAAAAGTGTGTAAACCCCCTAGAGCAATATGACGCATCACAGGATGTGTAAAAATCCTTCTTTTTTTACTTTTGAACCCATCTGGAAGGGACTATATAATTTTTTCATTAGTCCATAAGATTTATTCTAGAATAATTTTTTTTTATATCCAAATCCCTCATTTCATCTGCTGTTGATTGCTCAATTGGAAAAATTTTAGTCTCAAATCACACCCTGGTGAGTTTAGAGGTGTTGCCATATATAGAGAAAAATAAATCATAAAGTTGGCTCTTTAATGTATCCCTTTTGCAAAACTCGGAAGCTTTTGGCTAGATATATAAAAAGCAGAGAGTCTTTTTCTACCACTCCCTCAGTGAAATCTGCTAGTGGTATAACTTTGGAGGAGCTTGGCGAGGTAAGGCTTGAGCTGGAAGGCTTTTCCGCTAAGTTTTTTAGATCTTATGCTACAGAATTGGCCCCAATTTGTTTATATGGAATCATTAACCCTTAGTTATTCTCATGTAATTTTTTCATTAACCATTTATGTTGCTCGGACCTGCACACAAGACTTTCACCTAATGTTGCACTTGTGTATATGGTCGTGTGACAATAAAAGTAATTTGATTTAACCCAGATAGGTTTCAGAGAAAAATCGGGCTCGTCAGCTGGGAGGTATCGATATTCACGCAAGTTTCCCTTTGCATACACTAAAGCCTGTAGTCCCTCCTTCACTCCACAGTCCATGTCCCTAAATTTGAAGAGTCCTCTAATAGATGTTGGCTATGTTATCGGAAAAGTAGGACTGAAAATAAAACTAAAGAAGCTTGTTGCGAGCTGGAATGTAATGGCAAAAATCAAAATGGCTGACTACCTGTTGGAGTTTAGGGCATGGTTCTAAGATAATTTTTGTAGGTATTGGCATGTTACACATGTGTACAGATTTTCATGTGTAGGTGAAAGTAGCGTAAAGCGCACATAGTTGAAAGTTTGTAGGTGGCACTATCAAGCCATTTTGCCACACCTAATTCTGAAACCCATATCAGATGTTAATTTTCAACACTTCTGATGCGTGTGCAAAGTTTGAGTTTGAGAGTATGTTTAGGCCCTCAAAAATGCGAAAGAAAAAATTGTTTTTAGCATTTTTAGCACTTAAATGTTGTGTATAACAGTATAAAACATGTCATTTCCTGTTGCCAGTAGGTGGCGCTATGTCCATAACTGAATATTGGCATATAAAAGTATTCAGGCAAGGACTCTTAAAAAAACGTGAAGTTTGGGGCAGATTGGACATTGTATGTTTGAGTTACAACAACTTCCGCTTTCATGGCTAAACATCGAAAAATATCTCAGGCCGCCACGGACATGCCGTTCAAAGAAAACTAAAAAAGCTTCACAATTTAGCATTGCAAAGGCCTTTAGATTAGACTGACCGAATATGATGTTGATCTGATTAAATCTCTGGGAGGAATTTGTAAAAGTACAAGACATGGAATTGGCTGTTGCCAGTAGGTGACGCTGACTATAACTGAATATTGGCACATGTATTCAGGCTGGGACTATATCAAATATGTGAAGTTTGGGGCAATCCTGTTTGGAGACACTAGTAGCACAGAAATTACATACATCAGATGTGAAGTAAAACTTGAATGGTTACTAATCAAAGGTTCCAAAAACAGCATTTTGTATGGATTAGAAATCCAATATGGGTGTCAAGCCCTTTGTCATAAAATCTAGCTTCAAGTTTCTGTGAATATATAAAACACCACATTAGAATTAATTATATATTACCTGTTTGAAAGCACGCTCCGTCTGTACCGAGACCGTAGAGTGTGTGCGATGCTCCTCTAGCACACAGATCGCACAAATACACTTCTGATCTGAACGACAATAAACCTCCAACAGCCGGCCATGTTCCTGGCAAGTGCGACCTCGCAGGGCTTCCTGTGGATCTAGTAGGCGATGAGATGCGTAGAATGATGACTGTCGATGTGGCAGTACATGAATCTCACAGTATGACACAGTGCAAGTAAGACAAGAACTTACAGCTTTCTCTTTCTTGCCACTGCAGACATCACATAAAATCAGCTGCTTGACATTAGCAGGTAAAGCTTCGCTAATAACTGCTTTCTGCCGTGGCTTCACTTGAGGACCACCGTAGCGCATTTCTTTGTATTTTTGGGCGATGTGGGCAAACACGCAGTTTATGCTCAGTTCAGGTCGTTCTTCAAATGGCCGCTTGCACAGCGGACAGGTGCAAAGTGAGCTGGAAGCCCAGTACCCACCAATACAGCTCTGACAGAAGTTGTGGCCACATGGCGTGGAGACGGGCTCATTGAAGAGATCCAGGCAGATGGAACAAGTTAGCTCCTGTTCAGAGAAGAGCTCGCTGTCAAACTCTGCCATCTGAAGCTTCCACAGCCTAGAAGACATCAAATACCTAATTGATTATATAGAATGGAAACTAAACCATTTAATGGCCTTAAATCAAAATAGCTGTCAGTTCACCACACTTATGTCTTAACAACTGGATGCAAAGGGGGGAGATTTTAAGACAGGAGAACTTCATTCATAAATTCACAAGATCCTATCTGTGCTCATGAAACTCCGAGAGACAACACAAAGTCATTGACAATATATGTCCATTATTTCTTCATTCCCCCATTGTGTTATAGGGATAGGCGGATTGATACTTCCGATACTGTTGTGGTATCAAAAATATCGATCCTCACATTCAAATATTGATTCAGAAGTTTTGCGATCGTGATATTATATAGATAACATGAATATTAATGCATCTCATAAGCTTCAAAGTGGAAAAAAATAATTACATTAGCAAACTGTTCCATTTCACCGGACCCATTTTTTCTTCCACACATTGTGATGCGCAGAAATGCTAAAATACACCAGCAGACAGCGCTCACCCTTTCAGTCACAGCACTCGTTCAAAGAGGGAGCAGTGCTTTCATGAGGTAATGGCATGAATAACTCCAGATGCTGTTTCTCTGTCAAGTAATGAAAAACCTAGGCATGACATGTATTATAATGGGCTTGTGTGACCATTTTTTACAGGCTTATTTAAATTCAGAGATGTTAAAACATTGATAATGTTCGTCTAGGTTACCATTATAACCTCCGTTCCCTGATAGGTAAATATAGGTAAATATAAAAAGGTAAGCAAAGCAGCCAAATAATTTTCTGCTTAGGCCTATAAATATATAACAAAATGTAAGTTATATTTCCACAGCTCTTTTTTTGCTGTTACTCTGGCTAGTACCCGATACTTTTTTTTAGTACAACCTCGGTCAAGGTTCCAAGCGAGCTGAGCCGATACTAAATGTGATGTCAAAACCCTGCAGATCACTGATTGGTCAGGGAGAATAGTCACTACCAGCGTCACTAGATTTGACACGGGACATCAACCTGCTAGATTTAAAGTTAGCAACAGCGATAACAGTATAATTTGTGCACGCGCATTTCAAATTGTGAAAAAATAAATGGCTGTGCGCAAAACCACGCTGTGGTCAATAAACGAGGTGCAGACGGTCCACTTGTTAACGAAGAAACAACATAAAACTAAAAGGAAGTGGAAGTGTATCAGCTGTTGGCCGCACACGACTAAAAAACCTTCACAAAAGCTTACTGGGATAACTCCGTCGAATTGATCCCCAATCCTTGATTTTCTTCTTTCACATTTGTTCATAAACCTAAATTTTAAAAACTTTACAAACGTGTGAACATATCTCCGATACTACTCTTTATAAAAAACAATCAGATTTCTTTGATATCGCTACTTATATCCAACTTTCCGAACTTCCGCTACTAGTCTTAGCCCGCTAGCACTGCACGCGTGGTCTCTCGCCTATCGATCGTCTTACTTACACCTGTATAACTGAAAGCTATAATTCGCCATTATAGCACATCTGCTATAATGGCGAATATAGCGGATGTGTGTCTAACGCTGCCTCTGTGTGCAGGTGAAGACACCTTTGAACTACATTCGGTGCAGTTCGAGCTCGAATCCGTCGAGAGGCAGATCCACGACCTGCTAGAGAGACAGGCCGAGCTGCGAGATCGGCGGTCCGCGCTTGAAGCATCACGCGCCGATGCTCACAGGTCAGTGGTTAATAATTTTTTGACTCCGACCTCGTCTACTCCGTGTGTTTCTCTGCACAGGTCCCGAGCAACCAGGACGCGATCCTCCCTGGCTTCATTCACTCCGACACCGACACATCACCATGGACCCTGGGTGATTCCACGGCGGAAGACGCGAGCCAGGACCAGACCAAGGACCTCCCCGCCCCTCCCGGCTTTCAAGATCTCCACCCGGAACCGCTTCTCACCTCTTTGCGAGTCGGAGCGCGACGACGCCGTGATCATCGGAGATTACACCGTCCGTCATGTCCGCGCTATCTCTGGCAAAGGTAAGGTGCGTACTCACTGCTTTCCTGGTGCTCGTGTTCTTGATATCTCTATGCAGGTTCCCGAGATCCTGAATGGTGACGAGCGCGTCGGAGCTGTCGTGCTGCACGTGGGAACGAACGACACCAGGCTGCGGAAGACGGAGGTACTGAAGGAGGACTACAGGAGCCTGATCGAGTCGGTACACAGCACTTCGCCAGAAACAACGATCGTCGTGTCTGGACCGCTTCCCACGTACCGACTAGGACAAGAAAGGTTCAGTAGATTATTTGCTCTAAATGAATGGTTAATGTCATGGTGTAATGAACAGAGACTGCTCTTTGTTAATAATTGGAATCTGTTTTGGGAGCGACCTAGGCTCTTCCGTGCTGATGGCCTTCACCCCAGCAGAGTCGGAGCGGCTGTTCTGTCGGACAACATCTCCAAGACGCTACACACCATATGGCTAGTAAGTCAAAGTCCAAATCACAGTATTTGCTGTCCCAACTTAATTGATATAAGTACCAATGTAGAACATTATATAGAAACTGTGTCTATTCCTCGTTTAGTAAAGCCAAACAATACATCTACTGTAGGATCTAGGAAAAATCTAATTGTAATTAAACCAGAAAATCTCAATATCAGTGAACAAAAAAAATTTCTAAAGCTAGGTCTTCTAAACATTAGATCGCTCACACCTAAGGCGGTTATTGTAAATGAAATGGTCTCAGATAATAGTTTTGATGTATTTTGCCTTACTGAAACCTGGCTTAAACCAAATGATTATTTCGGTCTAAATGAGTCTACTCCGCCAGGATACTGTTATAAGCATGAGCCCCGTCTGATTGGTCGTGGCGGCGGTGTTGCAACAATCTATAGAGATATTCTTAATGTTACTCAGAAAATAGGTCACAGGTTTAATTCGTTTGAATTACTTGTGCTAAATGTTACACTCTCAGATGTAAGAAAAAAATCCCTATTATCTCTAGCCTTGGCTACCGTATATAGACCTCCAGGGCCTTACGCTGATTTCCTAAAAGAGTTTGCAGACTTTCTATCAGATCTATTGGTCAATGTCGATAAAGCAATAATTGTTGGAGACTTTAACATACACGTAGATAACACAAATGATGAGTTAGGGGCTGCGTTTACAGATTTGTTAAACTCCTTCGGGGTCACGCAAAACGTCAGTGGTCCCACACATCGCCTAAATCATACGCTAGATTTAATTATATCATATGGAACCAATCCAACCGATATAGATATTATACCGCAAAATGATGATGTCACTGATCATTACATTGTAACTTGCATACTACGTACCACTGAAATCTGTCATATTGCGCCACGTTATCGACCAAGTAGAACAATCCTTCCAACCACAATATATAGATTCTCAAATAGCCTACCTGATCTATCTCAGCTGCTCAGTGAACCCAAACAAACAGATGAACTAGAGGAAATGACTAGCAGTTTGAGCACCATTTTCTCTGGTACATTCGAAATTGTTGCACCAATTAGATTAAAAAAAGTTTAGAGAAAAAACTAGAGCACCATGGTACAACAGTGCTACGCATGCTATCAAGAGAGAAACTCGTAACTTGGAGCGTAAATGGAAACAAACTAATTTAGAGGTCTTTAGAATCGCATGGAAAGACAGTATGTCACGTTACAAAAAGGCTCTAAAAACAGCCAGGGCTGAGCACCTCCGCATACTAATAGAAAATAACCAAAATAATCCAAGGTTCTTATTTAACACCATGGCTAGACTAACAAATAAACAGATCACCTGAGCAAAATATTCCGTTACAGTTTAGTAGTAATGATTTTATGAATTTCTTCACTGAGAAAATAGAAAACATCAGAAACACAATTGTAAACACAACTGTTAATGTACAATCTTTTATGGTGTCTTATGACTCACCCTCAATTATCGCCCCTCAAGAACAACTACACCGCTTTACAACTATAGGACAAGAAGAGCTAAATAAACTTATCATTGCATCTAAAACAACAACAACAACAACATGTTTACTAGATCCAATACCCACTAAACTACTGAAAGAAGTGTTACCTGTAGTGGAAGAGCCTCTTCTCAATATTATTAACTCGTCTTTATTTTTAGGTCATGTTCCAAGAATATTTAAGCTGGCAGTTATAAAACCTCTCATTAAGAAACCACAATTAGATCCAAATAACCTAGCAAATTACAGACCCATCTCAAATCTTCCATTTATGTCTAAAATATTAGAAAAAGTTGTGTCCGATCAATTGTGCTCTTTCTTGCAAGAAAATGATATCTATGAAAAATTTCAGTCAGGATTCAGACCGCATCATAGCACAGAAACTGCGCTAGTTAAAATTACAAATGATTTACTTTTAGCTTCTGACCAAGGCTGCATCTCAATATTAGTTCTACTCGATCTTAGCGCTGCGTTCGACACTATAGATCATAAAATACTCTTGGATCGACTACAAAACTACACTGGTGTTCAGGGACAGGCATTAAGTTGGTTTAGATCGTACTTATTAGACCGTTACCATTTTGTCTGTTTAAATGGGGGAAGAAAAAAAAAAAATAAAAAAAAAAAATCGAAGATAACGTCAGTAGACTATGGAGTGCCACAAGGATCTGTGTTAGGCCCTCTATTATTCTCAATATATATGCTGCCACTTGGTAAAATTATAAGAAAACATGGAATTAATTTCCACGGTTATGCTGATGACACTCAATTATATATCTCATCACGACCAGATGAAAACACTAACTTATCTAACTTGACAGAGTGTCTTAAAGATATAAAATGCTGGATGACGCGTAATTTCCTGTTATTAAATTCCGATAAAACGGAGGTATTACTTATTGGTCCAAAAAACTACCCACAAAATCCCTTACAATACAACTTTAATTTAGAAGGATGTCCTGTTACATTATCCACTACAGTAAAAGACCTGGGTGTTATACTAGACCGCAACTTGACTTTCGAAAATCATATTTCATCTGTTACGAGAACAGCCTTTTTCCACCTTAGAAACATTGCTAAGCTACGTAACATGCTATCTGTTTCTGATGCAGAAAAGTTAGTTCATGCATTCATGACCTCGAGACTAGATTACTGTAATGCTTTATTAGCTGGTTGCCCTGCATCCTCAACAAACAAGCTACAGTTAGTCCAAAATGCAGCCGCTAGAGTTCTTACTAAGTCAAGAAAATATGATCATATAACACCGATTTTAACATCTCTACACTGGCTACCAATTAAGTACCGAATCAATTACAAAGTATTACTACTGACCTATAAAGCCCTAAATGGTTTAGCTCGTGTATTTGACGGATCTTCTATCGCCATACAATCCATCGCGCTCTTTAAGATCACTAAATTCGAGGCTTCTGGTCATACCTAGGATATCTAAGTCCACTAATGGAGGGAGGGCGTTCTCACATTTAGCTCCTAAACTCTGGAATAGCCTTCCTGATATTGTTTGAGGCTCAGACTCGCTGTCCCAGTTTAAAACTAGATTAAAGACACATCTCTTTAACCAAGCATTCACATAATGCTTACTTTTTATAATACTGCTGAATCAGTTATAATGCATTAATATTATGAACATCAGCTATGCTAATTATTTCCCATCTGCTTTTCTGCTGTTATCTCGGGACGCCAGTCCCGAGGTAAATAGCGTTCGTCAGCTCCAGTTTGTATCCAGCCTCTCACGGAGACTTCAGATGCCCCATCACCATGGACTACGATCTTGAAATGGGATACATAGACTAATTATTGCCAACAAAAGCCTTTATCAGCCAAACAAGGACAATTGCATCTAAGTGAACTTCTGGAATTTAATCAAGGATGGACTTCAAAGACACTGGTCACTAATCTTGCAGTTCAAACACAATCACTGTCTAAATACTGACCCTTAGCACTTAATAAGTTTAATAATTTTTTAAATCATGTTTTTTTAACTATAAATAATTCTTATTTACATTATTCATGATGTTAGCCAGAGGGGAACTGGCCCCCCACAGCGAGTCTGGTTTCTCCCAAGGTTATTTTTCTCCATTAACCATCATCTTATGGAGTTTTGTGTTCCTTGCCACAGTCGCCTTCGGCTTGCTCACTGGGGTTATTAATACAATTATTATTTAATTATTTTTAAACACTATAAAGAATCATATCTTATCTAATTCCACAACAAGGCTCCAAACAAAAAAATCAATTAAGGAGCCACTGGCTCCTATAGGGGGAAAAACAGGCGCCAAATATTTTCATTTTTAACTCCTTCCATTCCTTTTCGTCCCGCAGCTCGCATGCAAGAAAAACTGCACGTGCTAACAGTGTAGTCTGTGGAGCATTCTTCGCAATTATGTGATCACGTGCATTTTTTATGCTCGTTACTGTCACCGTGTTTTCTCACAGTCTCTTTTTTTTTTTAAATGGTTAGTTCCTGCAATGAACTCCTTTTCCCCGCTATTTCTTTTGATATAAACTTTTGTAATGCATTTCGGGAAATGTAATGCAAATGTTAAAATCAAAGGGAGTAAATTTTTACTGTCGCCAATGGCGACCTTGACAGAAATTACACTCGCAAATAAATTTATTTGGTCATAAATGCGACCATTTTTAGTTGCAGTTTGGAGCCCTGCACAAGGATGATGATTTATCGACTTTATAGACATTACATTTTTATCGTCTGTTAATGCTGAACTTCTGTAAAGCTGCTTTGAAACGATGTGTGTTGTGAAAGGCGCTATACAAATAAAATTGACTTGACTACCACCGGACCTACCAACAGTGTATTTAAAAGTAAAAACAAAAAAACTTGTAACTACAGAACTATCAAGGAAAAATAGAAGGGGTTTGACCAAATGGACGCCATCTTGACCGGCGAGCAATGGGATGGAGAGTGCCCTGGAGTCCACGATGGATGATGGTAAGTTTTGTTACGTTAACTCTATACTCTGCTTGAATGCTTCACTTTATTTAGTTGACCAGCTACTGGAATCTTGTTTCTAAAACAGCCAGGCCAATTTATACGTTACACTTGTGTAAAATCACCATGCAACAACTGCTTTATGCAGCACAATGAGCTAGAAACTAACAGCTAGCGGTTGTGTAATTGTTATGGTCAGTTTGTGTCATGTTTAAGATGTTGTCACTGCAGTAGAGGTGGATCAACTATTACAATCAGCCTGTAATCCCACCCACGTTGATGTGGTACTAAGCTGCAGTGGAAATGCAAGCTCCGAAAAGTAAAGCGAGTTGAACCGTAACGTGCAGTGTAAAAGAATTCGTAAAAAATTTATTTATTAGAGGTATCGGTAATACTGACCTAAAAGTACTTGGTATTGGAATGAAAAGAAAATAAGTAGTATTGTCCATCCCTATTGTATTATGATTTAGGGGAGCAGATTTATTTAGTGTTATGGTGGTGCTAATATATTCATACGTACACACACACACACACACGTACACACACGTACACACACGTATATATTTTATTCTATATTCCATTTACAACCATTTTATTCACATTTAAGACTTTCAAAAATGTGAGGTGACAAATATATTTTAAAAAGTACAAATGGAATTTCCTTTAATGTTATGAAATTGAATGCCAAATAATACGAGCTGTCTCTGTTTGAAAGTACATGTGATCTACACATTTTAAACACAAATTAAAATGTGGTTCAAATGATTCCCAGGTTTCAATTCTTTAGGTATTTACAGCTGCACCACCTGCTCTATACTATTTTTGGTAGTAGTATACAGTAACTGACATGGTGGATAACAAATTACACGAACAAGGGAAATATTGTGTTTACTCAAGCATGCAAGTGCTATGTCCAAGGTGAGCAAGTGGAATGAATATATATTTAAGCAATATCACATGAGCAAGAGTGTGATATGATTTACCTACGGCACTCGGCCTACAACCGAATCACAGCAGTGCTGATTTAGGGTCATATAGCACGATTGCGAGTATGATATTGCTTTTATACAGTGAAAAGTACAGGTTGATGGAACACCTGCAGGCATTGCTGCCGGTCGCACCTCCTCTGGTGCCCACGGGTCAGCTGCAGGGTCATCAGTCAGGAACCACCATTCACCAACGTTTCACTCCTTTAATCCTGGAACGTCTCCTGGTGGCGGAGCAGTGACAGGGACGTCTCCCTGTTACCCCCTGCAGCTGATATTACCCTCTGTGGCTGTTATCGGGGTTAGTTGTTCTTTCCCCAGCTCTTGTCTTTCCTCCTCAGCCAGAGCCAAAAGCTCCCCTTCTCTGCCTCCTCCGCTAGCTCTTTGATTGCCTTCTTTAGGTTCCCTCCGGTCACTCCTACTTCCCTCAGAAGGCATGTGGTTGACAGTCCCACGTAGCCTTGGCATCCAACCTCCACTGGATAGATGGAGGTCTTCCAGCCAGCCTCCCGGCACTCAGCAGTCAACTCTGAGTACTTGGCCTTCTTACGTTCATAGGCGGCCTCCATCCCCTCCTCCGCTGGTATTGTGAGCTCAATGAGGAGCACGGATTTTACCTTGGTAGACCATACCACTATGTCGGGGCGGAGAGATGTAGCTGTAATCTCGACCGGGAAACGGAGCTGCCTGTCGAGATCAACTCTCATATTCCACTCCTGGTCAGGGGAAAACGGCCTAGCTGTTTCTCTTGGCCTGCCTGAGCTTTCTTCTTCCCCCATCTTCCGTGACAAAGGTGATGTGGTTTTGGTTGTCTGCTGGTGGTACCCCTTTGCTGCCCTGTCGACACCTCTCTATCACCTCGGCTAGCTTTCTCAGGACCTGGTCGTGACGCCATCTATAGCGTCCCTGGGAAAGCGCAATCTTACAGCCTGACAAGATGTGCTGGAGGCTTGCGTTAGGGGTATTGCAGAGTGTGCAGCCTTCCTCACTCCCGAACCACTGGTGAAGGTTCCGAGGACAGGGAAGTGTGTCGTAGGTTGCACGGATGAGGAAGCTGAGCCTTGCCTGCGGGATTTTCCACAGGTCCGCCCAGGTGATGTTTCGGTTGACAATTCCCTCCCAGGTTGTCCACCTTCCCTGTCGGCCCTGCGACACGGCCTTGATCTTGTAGCGCTCTCTCCATTTTTGTCACCTCCGCCACCACCATCTCCTTCCTCTCTTTGTGGTTGGCCTTGGACCAGAACCGTGGCGCTTCTCCCCACCCTAGCCCTGCTCTTCCCGCCTGGACTCTGCCGACAATCTCTTGATGTTGCAGACGACTGACGGCTTGGTCGACCCTCAGTTTGGGTGTTCCACTTTCGGCCTGTCCGAACCTTAGGGTTTGCATTCCTTTCATCCTGGTCAGCGGACTCTCTCAACTCGAGAACCAGCCTGGTCTTTTCCTGCTTGTAGCCCAGACTGATTGATTGAAATGGCAGCTGCAGGGTGTTCCTTCCAAATAGGCCCGTTTCTGAGAGGCACCGTGGTAGCCCCAACCACTTTCGGATGAATGCGTTGGCTTTTCCATCCATCTTGCTTGCGGTGGATGAGGGGATCTCACTCATTTTCAGTGGCCACATCACCCTCCTGTAGAGTGTAAACTGGTAGCACCAGACCTTGTACTTTTCCTAGGAGTTGGCTTTTATCGATCTTTGCCAGTCCTTCTGAGAGCTGCTTCATCACAGTTCTCCCCATCTGTTTGTCCGTAAGCTCTGCCGTATACTGCCTCCCCAGGCTTTTAATGGGTTGCTCAGAGAGGAGTGGGAGTTTCTCTCCCCCTACGGTGAAAATGGTGCCGTCATTTCTGACTCCTCTTCTGAGAGACAGGCTCCGTGATTTTGATGGCTTGATCTTCATTCGTGCCCACGACATCAACTCATCCATCCTTTTCAGCAATCTTGATGTGCATGCTGCTGTCTGAAGGAGGCTGGTGACGTCGTCCATGTACGTCCTCAGTGGGGGTAGTCTCTGCCCGGATGGTAGCTTGATCCCTCCAACCATTTGTCTTGCTCCGACGAGGATTACCTCAAAGGCTGACACGAACAAGACGGGAGAGATGGCACAACCCATGGTGCTTCCCACATCTAACTGTTGCCACCCGGTGGTAAAATCTTGGAGGGCAAAGCACAACTGCAGGTCGTTGAAGTAGGATGCAACCATGTTCTTTATACAGGAGAGCATATGGAAGAACTCCATGGCGTAGGTTATCAGCTGGTGTGGGACTGATCCATACGTGTTAGCAAGGTCGAGCCAGACAACGTGCAGGTCTGTCTTTTCCCGTTTGGCCTTCTGGATCTGGTCCCAGATCATTGTAGAGTGCTCTACACACCCTGGGAAGCCTGGGACTCCAGCCTTCTGGCAGTTGGTGTCAATGTAGCCATTCTCAAGCAGGTAGGTGGTCATCCTTCTGGCCAGCACTGAGAAGAAGATTTTTCCTTCTACGTTCAACAGAGCGATGTTTCTGAACTGGCTAATGTCTTTGGAGTTCACTTCCTTGGGGATGAAGACCGCTACAGCTCTTTGCCACTCGGATGGAATGAATTGCTTTTTCCAGGCAGTTCTCATGAGGTACCATAGCAGCTCTAGTACCTTGGGGCAGTTCTTATAGAGCTTGTAGGGGATTCCATTGGGGCCTGGCGCTGATGAAGACCTTGCCTTCTCTACGACTTGCCTGACTTCACTGAGCTTGGGGGGCATGATGTTGAACGCAGCAGTCGGAGGTGCAGGCTTAGGTACGTACCCTGGTGTTCCTAATGGGACGTTCCTTGCTGGATCGCTGTACTGTTCTCTGATGTGCTGTTCCAGTTTCTCCCTGGTGGTTTCGAGTTTCCCACTCTTCTCCTCCAGCAGCTGCCTGGCATGCTTAAAGGGGTCTTTGAAGAAGCTGGCTCGTTCTTTCCGTTTCCGTTTGCTGCGCTTGTGGATACGTTCAGCCCTGCGAAGCCTGGACAGTCTTTGCCTCACCTCCTCCCACAAGGCTTTCAGACCCTCTTTTTCTGCCAGCGTTGCCTTCCTCCAGTTCTTCCGTAGTTGTCGGCACCTTCGCACTAGAAGGTCAATCTCCTTTTCCCTCCTGCCCTTCTCTCTTTGGGCGGTCCTCTGGTTGGAGGTCGCTTCGCCAAACCGGTTCTTACAGGCCTGATATAGGACATCCCCAAACTGGTTGAGCTTGGATTCCGCCCCTCCTCGCAGAGATCCTTCCAGTATCTTGGCCAGGTCAGTGTCCAGTGTTCGCCACGCCTCTGTCTCGCATGATTTTGGCCATTTGAGCTTTCCCCTTCTAGTTGGTTTCTTTGTCTCTGCTTTTGGCTCTGTCCTGTGTGAGTTGGTGGCAATTGGGTCTTGGTACTCACGTGGGGGTTCTCCCTCCACCAGTGGGCCTTCTTCCTGTGTGACATCTTTGCCTTTTGCAACATTGGGTCCATCTGCTCTGTGGTTTTCTACCTGGCTTTTGGTCCCTCTTGTCTCACCTGCTGAGGCAGTGCAAGGTTGCTGTTGGCCCTTCTGCCCACACTTTCGCTTCCCCTGGTGGATTCTTAACCCACGAAATGTGGTAATCTTTTCCCATCCGCAACCACACTTCCGGAGGATCCTCTTTTCTTTTTCTGAAGTTCTAGTATTCATCTCGTTATCTGTTTCCATTGCTGTCGTTACCGTGTGGTCCGTCCTGTTAGGCCCATCTTTCATCCCGCCTCTCGGAGGGCCTGCGGGTACTAAACTGCAGTGGAAATGCAAGCTCCGAAAAGTAAAGCGAGTTGAACCGTAACGTGCAGTGTAAAAGAATTCGTAAAAAATTTATTTATTAGAGGTATCGGTAATACTGACCTAAAAGTACTTGGTATTGGAATGAAAAGAAAATAAGTAGTATTGTCCATCCCTATTGTATTATGATTTAGGGGAGCAGATTTATTTAGTGTTATGGTGGTGCTAATATATTCATACGTACACGTACACACACGTATATATTTTATTCTATATTCCATTTACAACCATTTTATTCACATTTAAGACTTTCAAAAATGTGAGGTGACAAATATATTTTAAAAAGTACAAATGGAATTTCCTTTAATGTTATGAAATTGAATGTCAAATAATACGAGCTGTCTCTGTTTGAAAGTACATGTGATCTACACATTTTAACACAAATTAAAATGTGGTTCAAATGATTCCCAGGTTTCAATTCTTTAGGTATTTACAGCTGCACAACCTGCTCTATACTATTTTTGGTAGTAGTATACAGTAACTGACATGGTGGATAACAAATTACACGAACAAGGGAAATATTGTGTTTACTCAAGCATGCAAGTGCTATGTCCAAGGTGAGCAAGTGGAATGAATAAATATTTAAGCAATATCACATGAGCAAGAGTGTGATATGATATACCTACGGCACTCGGCCTACAACCGAATCACAGCAGTGCTGATTTAGGGTCATATAGCACGATTGCGAGTATGATATTGCTTTTATACAACAGTTCAATGAACAATTCAATTTAATACAATTAGGAAAAACTAGAGTACGGTCATAAAAAAAATATTTGCTCACGCGGCAGGTCAGAATCTGCCATTGCTGGTTCAAAAGGAATTATGCATTCAAGCCCTTGTTAGAAATTAAAAAAAATTTAATTTAGAAATAGTATCATGGTTGTGCTATTTCAAACAAGTTATTGGATAAATAAGGGTGTGTGTGTGTGTGTGTGTGTGTGTGTGTGTGTGTGTGTGTGTGTGTGTGTGTGAGAGAGAGAGAGAGAGAGACAGTATTGCTGAGCCGTATTGCTTAAGTTGTTTGCTTAAAAGCCATTTAAAGTCATTTCCTAGCTTTAGTAGTGTAGTAGTAATACAAACAAGCCATCACGTAGAGCTGACGCATGTAAAATGTATACCCAGCCATCTTGACTTTGTCTTGCCTCTGGATCAGATGGTCTCAGACAAGAGAGTGAGGTTGGCAATGCGCAACTCTTCTTCACTTCAAAACAAAATGACAGCGCAAATAACTTTGACATCCATCCCATTCAAGCCCTGTGGCAACACGCAAGCAAGAAGCAACAGGTGTGGGTTCCAGCTGAGGTCTACAAGTAAAGTGGCACTGCCCTGATTGAGAAACTTCATCTATACCTGGTCATGTGGCAGCAAATGAAGATCCCCCAGGATTTCAAGGACGCTTCCATCATCCACCTGTACAAGCGCAAAGGCAACCGAAATGTCTAATAACTATCGGGACATCTCCCTACTGTCCATCGCAGCCAAGATCCTTCCCAGACAGCTTCTCAGCCCAATAAAGCTGTTCTCATGTACATATTTGTTCTGTTTCTGTTGTCAGACAATGGAATGAGTATGAAAAAGTGACTGAAACACCACCCATTAAGACTACATGTTCACCAGTAGTCACTTCCAAGCAATTTCTAAGTTGCTGCTCTGCACTGCTAAATTCCTGATTTTCTAACATAAGTTAAAGACAACGGTTGTGCTGTGATTTCGGCTGTATTTACATGTAAAATGATCACTCAGAGAATCAGAAGAGACAGAATGTTTTAATTCTTCTCTCACAGCCTCCGTCAGGGTAACAGTAAAAAGCAAGAAAAAAAATAATTGTCAAATTAAGTTGTTTAAATTAAAACAAAGGAGGGGCAAACAACACAGATTTTTGATTGACCCTTGGCAACTCTCTTTGCACATGCGTAGCTCATTCACGTCTGTGTCAGCTGCTGTGCGGTCAACTGAATGTACTGCTCCTCTGTCTGCCACTCACAGAATAGAGTAAATGCAGAGAGAAGTGTGCCTACGGCAGAAAAGACCGACCTTGCGTGGCAGTACTGGCGTCTCTTCTACAGAAAGTAGCTCAGTTTTTGGACAAACCTTGCTAGATTTGTCGCTAGGTGCTTTAAAAATAAATAAATAAATAAATAAAATATATAATTTTTAATTTTTTTTTTTATTTCCAAGAACATTCAAGTTGTTGTCAAGCTTCATATAGGCAGTGGTCTGTGGCGATTGGCAGCGATATTATGACGCCATCAAGGATTCCAGCGGGAATAACCAATGGAAGGTCTCTGTATGGTGACAAAACAAGTAAATCCGAAGACACACAGACAATGGCAAATAGACACGCGCGCGCACACGATAATTTAACTACAAGGAATAGCTTCTTGGTATATAACACACTTGGTTGAAAATAACCACCCAATAGTAAAGCGTCCAGTAAATGCATACTTCAGAATCTTGTCAGATGTAGTAACCCATATATTTCTCACCTACACTTTTATGAATACAGAGGATTCCTACACTTTCAGGCCTGGTTCTACAGGGGTCGTTGAGGGTGTTAAGCACCCTCGACTGAATATGTAAGCCTAATAATACTGTATATTGGCAAAGCAGATATTCTCCTTGCATCAAAACTAATCTTATTTTGAAAATCAGTGTCCAAATTTGCAGGCGCAGCATTCTAATTTCATGCCTCCGTCGAACACATTCATAAGCACTTGATTGGTTAAGACCCCTGCTCTCAATCCACCACCTGCTGCTTACAATTTTTTTGTATAAAGCGGCACAAAACTCTCGGTCATGGATCAGTTTCTTAAAGCCTTAACTAGTAATACGCAAACACTGACTCTAGATCAGTGGTTAAAGATAGCATCTTCCGACACTCAAAGCACTCATGCACAGAGAAAATGTAGCTTTAAATGGGTGTACATTTAAAAAAAATAATAATAATATTTAATATGTCGACCTTGGTGTTTTTTCTGCACTGAACTTCGTAGTAGACATTAGTATTCAAATTTATTTTAATAATATATTAGGTTTACTATATTAAGGTTTTAAAATTCATCCGCACCAGGGTGTAAATTGCATCTTCTATTCTATTATCTGGTATTTTACCATGTACTGTACATGCTTATTTTAACTTAAATACAATTTTAAAGCAACATATGAATCCCAAAAATGTTATTATATAACAGTAGATGTTTCACCAGTGACCGATTTGTTTGAGGTCTCTTGACAGCATGCAGTGGGCTTTTTCCCTGTCAATTCAGAATGGACTTCAATCAATATTCTTTCATTTTAAACATTGCCAACCCAAAACTCTACTCGGTTAACTCAATTAATACATGACTTCTATTACAACATGATTTTCTGTAAAGCAGCTTTATAACGCTGTGTACCGTATTGTAAAACAAAGCGCTATACAATGTAAAATAACTTGACATGTAATGACTTGACTTGCTGTAAGGAGTTCTAATATACTGTAGAGTGATCAGTCACATGGCCTTTATGGCTCAGATGATTGCCTCAAAAAATATATTGTTTCTAAGTACCCATAAAGAAAATAAAGAACGCAACATCAAGGTTGTGTGTAGCTAACTAAATGTTCCTATAACTTTTAATTTCTGAAAGACAGAGAATAACTTCTTCAACTCTCAAAATTATACTCTATATCCAGTTGGCATTGACAAAAAAATTTAATCAATACCAATCAGATATCAAATATCATAGAGCTCTGCTAAAACACCAGCCTAGTTGTTTGCCAGCACATTGTATTTGGATGCTGTGGTCTCCAGTGACCTTTTTAACTAGCAAGACTTCCTTGATTAACAAGCTTCATCAGCAAGATCAGTCTTCTTTAAGCTATACTCACATGATGATAACTTCAAATCAAAACTAAAACACACAATAAAAATGTATTGTAAATAGAAATTCAGCTCCATCCAAAATCCACTACACCATTTTGCCACATGGTTGACAGCCACCAAAAGGGACATACCAAGCTGAGAGTAGTTACCATGGTTACCATGATAAAATTCATATTGATGAAACTTTTCAACAAAGATGAAAATCACAATTAAATTAGATCTGCAACCATTCAGCAAGAAAAATATAAAGAAATCCAGTACAAGATTAATCAACCCAGCCTAGGTTGGGATTCGATCCCATGCTAAACTTAAGTGTGCCACTTAGTTTACATTGTTTACTTATGGAAATTAGACATGCCAAGTTTAGAGTTAGCACATAGAACAGTTGGTTATCTTTTGAACAACAGGTGGTACTGTCTCCAAACTGGTCAGGTATGTTTAGGACACAATGTTAGGATGCATATCAATTTTCTTAAAAATCTGACAGTGCGAGGGATGCACATGACGCCATGCAAGAAGCAGACGTGTGAGAGTCAGCTCTGCGCACTTTGCTAGTTTATTATTTTCATGCCATAATCTGGTGAATTTCGATACAATGTTGGATTTCACTTAGTGATACATTTGCTCTTTGAGCTAAAAATGGCCAAGGAGTCAAAATCCTCAGGCTCTGGAGACATTAAAAGACACTTACGTGTTCAAGATGATAGCTCTGAAGGGCCTGTGGACCGGGGACTCGAGTTGGATGATGCGGCCGGAGAAATCCAGCATCAACTGTCAAACATGTTTGTGATGCTGACAAAGGTTGTTGCTAACTTAGAGGATCTTGCTGTAATACGTCGATTGATTATGGCGATGGAAACAAAATGTTCCAAGTTGGTCAAAAGAGTGGCAGATGTTGAGAATTATTCTATTATTATCATCATCTATTATCTGGAGTCATCTGAAAGGGAATTATCAGATAATCCGCTGTTTAAAACGGACTTGGAACACATTTTGGAAAAGCTGGAATATTTAGAAAATATGAGCCGAAGGTACAACATATGGATTGTTGGAATTCCTGAGCAAGGAGGAGGAAGAGATATGGTGAAATTCCTAGACGAGCTCTTCCTGAGTCTGCTCAGCATAACAGGCCATAAACTGGAAATTGAGTTGACTGACTCACTGTTTTAGTGACTCAATTGTCATTTTGGTTTCTTTTTGAGTTGACTCCGCCTTATGGCTCCGCCTTATGGCTTGAGTTTGTTTTGCGGAATGACACTTCTCCAAGAAACTTTTGCATTGATGGAAGATTGCTCTTACAGTGAAGTTTCCGGCCAGATTGAGAATGGTCACTATGGATGACTGCAAATTATCTACATGCTCACATAAAGTATAATAATTTTTTTTTTTTATAAAGTTGCCGGGCTAAATCATGGTGTAAATTTTATTTATTTTTTTGTGCAGCCTCCGAATAACCGGAATGCCTTTTTTGTACTTTTTGTGCTGGTTCTGCCAAGCAGCTGGAGCTTGTTTAGTTCTGTTTGTTTTTGTCAAATATTTTTAAAGGACATTAGAATGATTTTGTCATCTGCTGCACTCATAATGGCCAGCTCACTGCTTGTCTATGGAAAGTGAATGGCTTTATATAGGGCTGTAACGTCCCAGTCGATTAGTCGATTAATTGGTCGATACGTTCTGGTTCGACCAAAATTCTGATTGGTCGATTTTTTTGCTGCGTTCATTTCATCAGTTTTACTTCATTTCATCAGGTGGAAAGCACTAATTGCTAATGGGGGTGTTTTCAGGACACCCCTGTTTCACAGGTAACAGTCTGTCTTCAGAATACCCCCCTTGTTTTCACTTTTTTTGGATTTGCCCAACCCATTGGAGAAGAGTGATAGATAGACTATAGAAGGTTTGATGCTGAATATTATTTAATTGTGAGAGAATTTAAAAGTCAGTCCTCTTCTAACATGTCAACAACAAATACATCGACAGTGTGGCAGCATTTTGTTAAAATTGATAACGGGAAAAAGGTTGAATGCAAAGTTTGCAAGCAACTGTTTGCCTTCCACAGCTCGACGACAAACATGACATACCATCTAAAAGCGGTAAGCTAACTTGTCTGCGTTAGGTTGCCTTGTCTGTTTTGAGTAAACTATATGAACATATCAGAATTGGCATATTTCAATGTTTTAGTGTAATAATCGTTTTAGACGCACCCCTCCGCAATGACGGTAGCATCCCCCGGACACACCCAGACCACGCTGGATTTTAAGCCTCCTTTATCATCCAAACGGAAAAATAAAATCACTTTATTTAGTTTCGTTTAAAATTTGGCTGAATAACATGTTGTAGGTAGCCTACTTTACTTTTATGGTTCCCTTTTATTATTGTGCAAACTTTATTTTTTTAGATCAAATTTATTTCTAGTATTATTTATTGGATTTGGGCACTTTATTTTTTTTTATTTGCCCACTGTTTGTGTTAGTTTTGAGCCTATGATGCTTTATTTTTCAGTTATGCACTTTATTTCGTTTCTGCTCTTGATCTGGTTTGTTTAATAAATATTCTTTTTTTATTAAAGTGGACGTGCCTTTTGTGTTTATTAAGAGTAAAAGCTTTAAGTTAATAGTCTATTCGTGTGTGTCTCAGCCGCGAAGCTGAGCTCATGTTCAGCCTTGCTCTGTGCGAGGACATGCACAGAGCGGCTGAAATGACAGTGACAGTTATAACTTCTTATTATAACATATGACAAAAAGAATTGTCTAAATTATGTTGCATATTCCTCAACAGTTCTTGTGATGATATCACTAGTTGACAACATAGTACTATTTTCGGAAATCATAGGTTATGATATTGCGCAGGTGCACGTGATGCAACGCTGTCAGAGCCGACAGACTCTTGTGTCAGACTCATTTCAGTGCAAAATAATTAGGTCAAAAACTATTTAATATACTGAAAATAGCCTACTAGTTTTTTTATGTTTATTTATAATTAATTTAGGCGGACAACAAGGATACCAAGTACAGCTAATTAATGTAAGGTTTTTTTTTTCCTAACGACATTTTTAATCGAAAATTTCAGGACTTCAGTCGACCAAGAGTTTCTTTGGTTGATTACAGCCCTAGCTTTATATCAGCTGGTATTTGTTTTGTGGAGGAACACTCCTTCAATTCTGCCTGTTGGCTGGTGTCTGTATTTTCTGTTATGTAATTTTGCCTCACAAAACTTGTACGCAAGCACCGGACTTGAGCAATCCGATGGCCAAGTTGTCGCAGGGGCTCTGTTAGGTGTACATTTAATGCACACATTTTTCTTTTTTCTGTTTTTATTGGTTCAGGAGGGAGTTCGAGGTTTGATTGTTGCACTAATGGGGAATATGGTCTGTGTAATCTTGTTTTTGACACACATTTTTTATATGGGAGTTGTTATGGGAACATATGGGAAAATGTTAATATGAGTAGGTTACCTCTCTCCACATGTAATGTGAATGGGCTGGGGCCACGGGCGTAATTTCCTATGGGGACAGGGGGGACATGTCCCCCCCACTTTTCAAAATCCCGTTCGTGTCCCCCCCCCACTTTCAAATTCGTTTGTTATGATTTTTTTTAACCGCGCGCCGTCATCGCCACGGAGGAGCAGGACCGAGCAGAACACAGACATCCTGCCTGTCTCTCTCAATGCGCGCGTCCGCGTACAGGCAGGAACGTCTCGTGCACACTCTTAATAGTGTAAGCGCACTGAAAGTTCTACTGAGCATCCGGTATCGCAGTCAGTCATGAAACGCCAGCAACAGGTGACTTTAATATCTTCATGGATGAAAAAAAAGAAAGGAGATGTGAGTTGGTTGATTCAGTAAATTAGCTCAGGGTAATCACATTTTTTTGTCTACACCTGTTGATACATTGACTGAGTTAACGTTAACGTACACTGTTGCTAGGTAACTTCAGACTGTTTTGCTAAACATTTAATGTTGCCTAGAACATTCTGTGTACCATGAAAAAGTCTTAACAATAAATGTTTTTTCTAAACTTGAGCTATTGTTGTTCACTTACAATATTTGTTCATTTAAAATGTAAGTTAATTTTTAAAATATATCTGCCGACATTCGGACTGCCAACCAATCCGCAAACAACCGCTGTCTGACGGTAACAAGCATAGGTAACCAGGATCTCGCCTCATGAGGAGAAATGAAAACAAATGAGCGCAGCTCACACACAAACTCATTGAAGCAACATCACACGACCAAGAGTGTGGAATACCATCACAATTGAAAATGTGACACCAATTTCATATGACAGTTAAATAAACAAGAAATTAATATTAAGTCACTTACATTTTATACGCTAGATTGACTGTTTTTCTTTATTTCAGCATCGAAAATAGTTCATAAAGATCACAGCAGAAAACACCTCTCACAGGAACACGTAAAGTGTTTTCATTACTGAATGATTCAGCGTTTTGAACGAATCGGTTGAGTCAAAGATTCGATGACTCATTAATAAATAAATGCCTAATTCCTGAACAAATCAGCAGTTTGAATGAATCGTTTGAATAAATGACTCAATGACTCACTAATTAAGACGGTCGCCTGCCGCCTCCTACTGGTGATTTAGTTTCTTGTTTAAAAGTATCATTCTTTCCAATATTTCATATTTGCGTATTCAAAAAATATTTAAAACAATCTCATAACATTAATTAATGCAGTTGTAATTTTTCAGTGTAAATGATTCAATTTGATTGGTAACAGCCATATAGTGTCTTATTATTCTAATTTAATATATTGATCAAATTTAAGAATTTAAAATGAAAGATGAATAATATATTTAAAACGATTAGGGAAAAATGCCCTTTATAAAAGGTTAAAATATCATAAATATATGCATTTTTAAATATGTCAAAGCTGACTGAACACCGATGAGAGAATAAATTATATTTAAAACAAAAGAAAATCCTATTTTTTGCCTGGACAGTGAATGACCGATTTACTTTCTAAGAAAAGGCTTAATGTTGAGCCCTGAGTTAGCCTAATATATATATATATATATATATATATATATATATATATATATATATATATAGTATTATGGCTATGTGGTGAGCCAGAGTATAGTTTTACACATTAGCCCAGTCTATTCTGTAGTTATTGATACGCAGAGTCAGGGTTTTTTACACATTACACATTCTGAATATAAATGTGGCCCACCCAGGTTTTCTGATGTACATCCAGAGACTCTTTTCTGGCTACGCTAGTTGACTCAATATGATCATAACTCAGTCGTTTTCATATCAGAGCACAGATGAGGTGGAGCTGCTTCAGAACAGAGAGGGTGAGACAGGGAGAAGTAGTAGCAGCACAAAGTTACAGGTAGGTAATGTGCTGTATGAAAGGCCAGGGGATTTTGATTTGTTGGTGATAAAAGGGAAAAAGTGTACATGATAAGTAGTGAATACAGTTTGAATATTATCAAATTAAATGTTCTTCTTGTAGGAGCCAAAGTGCGTGTTTTTATTTGTTTAGAATATTTTTTTAACATGGTCACATCATCACGTGTGTGGTTTCATATTATTTACCTGCTCACTTGTGTGGTGGGAGAGAAACAGAGTCAGGCCCTGATATTTTTCTGTTGACTGTTATAATATAGTTTCAGTTGTGATGAACTTTTGTTTATTTTTATTTGTGCCATGCTTTCATATCAGAGAACAGATGAGGTGAAGCTGCTTAAAGACAAGGAGGGTGAGACAGGGAGAAGTAGCTCAGAGTTGCAGGTATGTGCTGTGTAAAGGGTCAGATAATTAATTTTAATTATGTCATGTCAGAAACAGGCTAGCACATTTTCATATTTCATAGGAGAGACAGGGAACAGGCGCAGAAGTGCAGGTAGGCAAGCAGGATGCTGAATCCAACCACGCTAACCCGAAGCTCATTGCAGTGCAGCAGCTCACCAACAAAACGCTACGGTTCCAAGAAAAGTGGTACCGTGAATTTCCTTGGCTCCACTACAGTCAAGGAGTCAATGGAATCCTATGTTTTTTCTGTGCTCAAGCTTTTGGGCATGAAAAATCAAATTTGGCCAAGAATGCAGATCCAACATTTGTCAAAACTGGTTTCCGAAACTGGAAAAAGGCAACTCAAAATTTGCAGAACATGTCCAAAGCAATGCACACAAAGTTGCTATCACTACCCACTGCCAAAAAACAAAACCAGTAGAAGTCCAGTTATCTTCAGCCAAAGCTGCACAGCAACAGGAATCAAGACGGTGTCTCATGAAAATTGCGGGCTCTGTCCAGCTCTTGGCACGCCAGGGAGCTGCTCTTAGGGGCCATGAAGCTGAAGAGGGTAACTTAAACCAGTTACTGAAAGTAAGATGTGAAGATGACCCTGGCTTAGAGAAATGGCTGTCAACAAGAAAACATGATTACACATCCCCCAAAATCCAGAATGAATTTTTAAATCTATTTGCAAACAGCATAATTAGGGAAATCATTAGCTCAATTCACATGCTGCCTCTCCTCCAATATTCCATTATTATTGATGGAACACAGGACATTGAAGGAACTGAGCAGGAAGCCATATGCGTCAGGTATGTAGATCATGATTTGGTCCCTCACGAGGTCTTCTTGGGGTTTTACGAAGTCTCATGCACTACTGGGGAAAACCTAGCAAAAGTTGCCAAAGATGTGTTGTTGCGCTTGAATCTTCCGCTGTCTGGTCTGCGTGGACAAACATATGATGGAGCAGCGAACATGTCAGGCAACAGAAAGGGAGCACAGGCCAGGATAAGGGAGATGCAGCCACTGGCTTTGTATGTACACTGTGGCGCCCACTGTGCAAATCTGGTCACCCAGGCTGCTTGTACAGCATCATCACTGACATCTGATGCCCTGGATTGGGTCCACAAGCTTGGCTGTCTGTACAAAATGTCAGGCAAATACAAAACAAAATTTGTGAATATTGCAGCTGCAGCCTCTGGGACAGTTAGCAACCTGCAACCCTTGTGTCAAACAAGATGGACGACCAGGACTCCAGCAATCTGGTCTGTGCTACGTCAGTACGAGTCTGTGCTACTCAGCTTAGGAGGACATGGCCCAAACAGATGCCTCAAACACTGGTGTGACAGCAAGAGGGCTGCTGGAGAGGTTTGGAAAAGGTACCACAGTTTTAGGGCTCATGATGGCCACTGAAGTAATCCAAGAGTTGGAGTGCCTTAATTGCACACTGCAGAAGCGAACAGAAACAGTGTCTGGTATGCTCTCTGCAGCAGATTGTGTAAGGACCACCCTGAGGGCAAAGAGAACTGAGGAGAAGTTCCAGGAGATATACAGCCACGCAACAGAGATGATTACCAAGCTAAATATTGAGCCCATAACCATGCCCCATATCCGCCGTCCACCTAAACGCTTCATTGGTAATGTCACTACTGCACACACACCTACAACCCCAGAAGAACACTACAGAGCTGATTTCTTCAGCTGGATGTCCACAGTATCCAGCACCTTGAAGGAGAGGTCTGATCAGGGTAGTCTGAAAACACTGACGAAGCTGGAGGAAGCCCTCCTAACTGGGGATGTAGACACTGCTATTGTGGACCAGTATCCTGAATTAAACGAAAGGTCACTGAAAGTGCAGCTGAATATGCTTAAGCTCCAATACTCATACACAACCACTTCAGAGGCCGCTAATATTCTGAGGAATCAGTTGCCTGAAGTCCGTGGACTTTTCAACCAAGTTGAAGCACTTGTTCGACCACTTATGGTTGTTCCTACTGCCTCTGCGGAAGCAGAGAGGAGCTTCAGTGCTCTGAGGAGGTTGAAGACCTGGCTGAGAAGCACAATGTTGCAGATTCGCATTAACAATGTAGCAGTCCGTCACATTCACAAAGAAATGCTGGATAAAGTCAGCAAGGAAAACATTTGCCAGGAGTTTATCATGGCGAATGAGTACAGGAAGCATGTGTTTGGTTTTTTCATGTGAGAAGAGGAGAAAGGACAGTATAGAAGGGTGGATAGTATATGGAGAGATGGGATTGAATTGATAGATGGAGGACAATAAAAAAAAATCTCTTTATATTAAAGTTAAATGTTTGTTTTTATGTTTGTGAGATTGTGTTTCAATTTTGCATCTTGTGTAACAAATAATCTTGTGTTCCTGCGGTTTGGTGGATGTGTCTCTGACTAATGTCAGATTTAACGGTTTGTTTGAAATAAAAGTTTGTTTAACAGTGGAAATTGTGTCTCACATTATTTAAATTGTATTCACACACAAAATGTGAAAAATGTTTGTGAAAATTTTTTACTTTATAAAATGATTCTCTCAAGACTTGGCTATTAAACAATAAATAAAAGTAAGACATTTTTCTTATACATAGTTTAGTAGCCTATTATTCTTTTTGGCAGAATTTATCATTATAAACAACTTAATTATTTCCTGGATTTTGTATCACCATAGTCCCTAAATGTATGTAAATGGGATTCAAATCGAAAAATTTTTCCCCCGTTTTGTGTCCCCCCCACTTCTCAAACCAAAGTTACACCCTTGGCTGGGGCACCCCATAAAAAGAAAGAAGGTTGTTTCTTTTCTAAAGCGTAAGAAATAGTATAGTGTTTCTTCAAGAAACGCATCTTTCCCCTGCAGGAAGCTGAAAAATTTGGTAAGATATGGGGTGGACATGTTTTCTTTAGTGCTGGCTCAAGAAAGAGTAGATGTGTCATTATACGGATTTAAAAAAAAAAAAAAAAAAAAAAAAAAAAAAAAAACCACACTACAATTCAAATGTCTTAAGAGTAAAGATAAATTCGGAAGAGTCATTGTTGTTTTAGGAGAAATTCTTATTTTTATTAGGCAAAGTCTTATTTTGTCTAATATTTACACACCTAACGCTGACGATCAGGGCTTTTGTATAGATCTTGAAGGGATGTTGCAAGCCGCTGGCACCACTCATATTTTTATAATTCTTTTGATGGTCTTAGTCCTTGATCATAGTGAAGCAAAAGTGTGTCAAGCCCACTAGAACAAAACTGACGCTTCACAGGTTGTGTAAAAATCTTGGTCTTGCAGATATCTGGTGACTTTTGAACCCATCTGGCAAGGACAAAACATTTTTTTCTTCAATTCATAAGATTTATTCTAGAATAGATTTTTTTTAATATCTAAATCCCTCATTTCATCTGTTGTGGATTGCTCAATTGTAAACATCTTAGTCTCAGATCACACCCTGGTGAGTTTAGAGATGTTGCCACATACAGAGAAAAATAAATTATATAGTTGGCGTTTTAATGTTTCCCCTTTGCAAAATCCTGATTTCCAACAAATGTTAAAGACTGAAAACAATGTTTATATGGAGACCAACTGGTCCTCAGTATCCTCTGTGGGCATAGCTTGGGGGGCACTTAAGGCTGTTTGTAGGGGACGGAGCATACAATATGCCTCATTCACCAAAAAATCCAAAGCACGTGAACTTGTGTTGAGTTGTAAGGGAATATTAAAAGTGCTGATGCAGAGCTTAAGCACCGAATGTCATCTGATGGGCTCAGAGAATTGACCTGATTGAAATACAGATATTATACTATTTTGTCATGGAAAGAGGAGTTTTGGTTGTTCAGGGCAAGGCAGTCATACTTTGAGTCGGGGGACAAAGCAGGGAAGCTTTTGGCTAAATATATAAAGCAGAGAGTGTCTTTTTCTACCATTCTAAAAATATTTACCTCAGCCATTGATATTAATAATGCTTTCAAAGAGTTATATCTTGATCTCTATAGTTACGCATCTTTGTCTACTGAGGAAGATATTAGAAAATTTGTGGAACCATTAGAACTCCCTAATTAACAACTGAGCAAAAATATTCTCTTGATTCTGAGATAGCTTGATGAGGTAATTAAGGCCAGGCCTACAGGCAAGGCTCTGGGGCCAGATGGTTTTGCCGCTGAATTCCTTGGATCTTATGCAAAGAATTGGCTCTACTTTTGTTAGCCGCTGAATTCCTTGGATCTTATGCAAAGAATTGGCTCTACTTTTGTTAGAAGTTTATATGGAATCATTAAAGAATGGAAAGCTTCCGCCAACCATGACACAAGCCCGGATCAGTCTGATTCTTGCGAGTGTAAAAGTTATTGTCCAATTTCCCTGATCCAGCTAGATGTAAACATTTTGTCAAAAATTTTGGCTAACCGATTAAGTTATAGCATTTCTTATACATATAGATCAGATGGGGTTTATTCAGGGCTGTAGCTCTTCTCATAACATTAGGCATTTCATCAATCATGTGTCAGTAGCGAATGATAAGTCTCTGGTTGCTGCCATCTTACTTGACGCCAAAAAGAAGTTTGATATGGAGTGGTGGTGGCGTAGTGGCGGCGTAGTGGCTAGAGCACAGGGCTGCTAATCAGGAGGTCGCTGGTTTGAACCCCACGGCCACCACCATTGTGTCCTTGAGCAAGGCACTTAACTCCAGGTTGCTCTGGGGGGATTGTCCCTGTAATAAGTGCACTGTAATTCGCTTTGGATAAAAGCCTCTGCCAAATGTATAAATGTAAATGTAAATGATATGGTAGAATGGGATTATCTTTAAGATTTTGGAAATATATGGTTCAGAAATACTTTTATTGGATGGATTAAGCAACTTTATAGACACCCTGTAGCAGCAGTACAAACAAATGGATTAATTTCAGATTAATTTACTCTGGATAGGTCTTTCCCCATTATTGTTCTGTCTTGCCCTGGAACCATTGGCAGCCGAATAAGCAATTAGAAAGGAGGATGATTTTCCAGGGGTGATGGCAGCAGGTATGGTGCATAAGCTTTTGCAAAAAAAGTTAAGTTTGACCCTTTAATAAAAAGGTTTGCAAACAATGGGCCTCATTGGGCCTCATTACATTTATCTATGATTGGGAAGGTAATGTTATAAAAATTTATTTGTATTCCAAAATTTAACTACCCACTACAGTCACTCCCCACTGAAGTTCCCCTCTTATTTTAAACAATTTGATAGTATAGCTAAATCCTTTATCTGGAATGGTAAACATCCTCGAACGCATTCTAACAAGTTACACAGGCCAATTGACAAAGGTGTATTGGGTCTCCCCAAGATTTAATTTTACTATTATGCTTTTGGTCTCAGACATTTGGCGCATTGGTCATTTCCGCCTGAAAGAGCTCCACCCTGGCTCTTTATTGAACAGGAGGTACTTGCCCCTATCTGGAGGTGTAAAGACACATACCGTTATCTCACACATGTAGTTAGTGTGGCCAAAAGTTTCCCGTGTGCTCAATTCGGACACTTACCTGAATGCTGCCGCAAGTATTTGGTTAATCATCAAATTGCCCCCCTTTTGCTGGACAGAATGGATTGAGAAGGGAGTTGCTATGCTGTATGAAAATGGAGCATTGAGATCCTTGGAAAATATTATACAGCAGTTTGGGATTCCCAGATCTCAATGCTTCAGGTACTTACAGCTGTGCCATCTACTCTGTACCACCTTTGGGTGTAGTACGCAGCTCCCTAAAACGGCAGATACTCTTGAGATGGTGCTTGTTGCTTTTAGAAAAAGTCATGAAGCTTCACCGTACTATTCCTGACTAATTCAGACTCTAGGGGATAGGGTTTTAACATCTCTTAAGAACTTATGGGAGAGAGACTTGAATTTAGTACTAGATGGAGAATGGGGTAGGATTTTTAAAAATGTCAAGTCTACGTCTAGGGATGCAAGGGTGCACCTCATTCAATTTAAGATACTGCATCATTTTTATTGGCCATGCCAGTTGGAGGATGGGGACATGGCCCACGTTTTTGGTCCTGTGTTGAGATTCAAGAGTTTTGGTCGGGGGTTCAGAGTTTTGTCTGAGGTCTTGGGCACTCAGATTTTATTCTGCCCCAGACTTTGGTGGGTATTAATATAATACAAACACGTAAAAAATTGGGTCCTTACTTGCATGATGATCAGCAAGGCAGGTAATGGAATTCACCAGCTGCAAAATCATTTCATGAATGGTGCAAAGAGTTGGGCAGAGAGGCGGCTTTTGAGGAGTTATTTCAAACTACTGGGCAGGTTGGGTGATTATGGCAGGAAGTGGGGCACTTATCTGGCCTTCCGTGGGGAGGAGTAGTCTAGAAGGACAATTGGGTAGTTTCTGTAATTAATATGCTAAATCTTTTTTTCTTGGTTAATTTTTTTATCTTTTCGTGTCAGAGTATTTTCTTTGAACTGCATTTTTATATGTGTGTCTGTTGTAAATTTAATGTCTGACCACTGGGATGCATGTTGGGTGATGGGACATATATGGATAAAAGTTGATTCCATGCTTTCATGTGTTGTTGGTTCATTTTTAATTTAAGTCAATAAAAATTGTTAATGACAAATTTTGCATTGCAAGAATGCTGATGTAAGAGACATGGGCAATTCAAATGACATAGTACAAACAGTCTACTATAAACTTATGTTGCGACCACTGATATAAGGTATACACTCACTGAGCACTTTATTAGGAACACTATGGTCTAATAAACTAATAAAGTGCCCAACGTAGTCTTCTGCTGCTGTAGCCATCTGCCTCAAGGTTCAACGTGTTGTGCATTCTGAGATGCTATAGATGCTTACTACAATTGAACAGTGGTTATCTGAGTTCCCATAGCCTTTCTGTCAGCTCGAACCAGTCTGGCCATTCTCTTTTGACCTCATCAACAAGGCATTTCCGTTTGCAGAACTTCTGCTCACTGGATGTTGACTTTTTGTTTTTGCCACAATTCTGAGCAAATTCTAGAGACTGTTTTGTGTGAAAATCCCAGGAGCTCAGCAGTTACAGAAATACTCAAACCAGCCCATCTGGTATCAACAATCATGCCACAGTTGAAATCACTGAGATACAGATCTTGAAGGTTTATTGAAGCTCCTGACCCATATCTGAATGATTTTATGCATTGTACTGCTGCCATACGATTGGCTAATCGCATGAATAAGTAAATCAGTGGTTGCGACTCATGTCTTCTAACAACTTTTACCTCAGCGGGAAATGTACTTTCAGAAGTTCATCTAAAATTTTCTAAAAGATGTGGAGACAAAATTTGAGCACAAAATTTGAAGATATATTAAACAAAATCATGTTTTTATGGAAGGTGCAGTTTCACATTATAGAGATCCTGGCTCATGTGATGCTGCAAGTTTATCACAAATATGCAGAAGGAACATAAGATGCAACAGCTATATTATGTCATAATTTTTACATTTTATTTATTCATTTTTTTGGTGGGGTTGAGTAGGGCTCAGTGTTTTTGAAATCTCCACAGTGAGATCCAACCACCACTTACCCAGCCTGAAACAGCAGGGTGGTGCCCATAAATGCACAATGATAATACATTAGACATGCACTTAATTATGCACACAAACATTTTGTAAAATGCTGAAAGTCTAGTTTAACAAAGTCTGGTCTACTGCCATTGGTGAATTTGCATGCTTACATGGCAACAGCCTACAATTATACAAGTAATAAGGTTATAATTTCCAGAACACACAGCACATACACCACATAAAGCCACATTTGTTTTAAATGTGCTATACACATTAGTGTCATAACTCAAAGGCTAATTTTGTTTGAACTTCAGTAAACACATGTTGTCAGGACACTTTGTAGTACACAGCCATTGCTTCAATGCTAATAGTTCACAAGCCTACAAAATTACACTTGTGCTGTGATGTTACCATACACCATTCACTGTAAATCAATACTACCCAATATCAGAAGGAACTTTATTACCAAGAATGCTATTAACTAGACCTGAAAAGTAATAGTGGCTTGCCAATTCTTATAGCACAGCAGTGTGAGCAATGTTGTGTAAATGTTTCACTTACAATATAAAACAGAAGCGTTTGTAATTGCTGGTTTTGTGAATGTTTTATGTTACCTGCTAGACTTTCTTCTATTTTAAACAGGCCAAAATAGGACTCTAGTTTCTGCTCTTTACAAACACAAGGCTTTTGACTAGCTTAACTAGCAAAACGTCCTTGGTTATCCAGTATTACCAGAAAAACCACACTGGTCAACCAGTTACACCAGTTAAGTTTTGTGATCAACATGGCTATGCTGGTACACATCACACTTTAATTAAATTCACACAACATGTCTAAACTAAAGTTATGTAATAAAGTTTCTTTAATCAATCAGTTCTCCTAAACTTGGCAAACTTGCTGCACAGCATTGTTTCGATGCTGAAACTCCTGTTAACCAAATCTCAGTAGCACTTCTAATAAAAAACATGAGGATTTAGCAATTGATGCATGAATTGAAATGTTCTTGTAAGAAAATAAATGATATCTTATTATTTTAAACACTTGTGAGTAACATCAAAATCACCAGCCTTCAAAAACGTGTATAATGTCTGGTTTCAAGTTGGAGTTAAAATAGTTTAATCTGTACATAGTCTGTAAATAAATTAGAATTTATTAGAACATCTTAAAATTCATATAGCCACATACCTTTGATGGATTTCTCTTAATTCTTAATTTCTATTAATGAATCTTCCTCTTGAGAATAGACGTGTCTTGGCTCATAATGTCTTGAAGACAGGTGAGCGTGACCATTTGAACACGTTTTTCTAGAACGCGCGCGCGCACACGCACACGGACACACGCGCACACGCGCACACACAGAGAGAGAGAGAGAGAGAGAGAGAGAGAGAGAGAGAGAGAGAGAGAGAGAGAGAGCGTCCATTTGAACACGTTTTTCTAGAACGCGCGCGCGCACGCACAAAAGCGCACACACAGAGAGAGAGAGAGAGAGAGAGAGAGAGAGAGAGAGAGAGCGTGTCCATTTGAACACGTTTTTCTAGAACGCACACACACACACACAGAGAGAGAGAGGGAGGGAGCGAGACGACTGGAAAATGATATTGAAGGAAAACATTTGATTTAATTAGTACCATGTATAAAAACAATACATGTGCTGTAAAAATAGGGAACAAACAAACAGATTTTTTTCTCTCAACAACGAGGAGTCAGACAAGGTTGCCCATTGAGCCCCGCTCTATTTAACATTTATATAAATTAAATAGCCAAAGCATTAAATAATTCGACTGCCTCAGGCCCAACCCTGACTGAATCAGAAATCAAATGTCTCCTCTTTGCGAGGGACTACAACAGCTCCTTGACATCATAGAGACATTCAGTCAAACGTGCACGGGCTCTTAAAATGAACCTAGCAAAAGCAAAAATAAAGATTTTTCAAAATAGATCCAGGTGTAGGGAAAATAAATACACCTTCAGAACAGGAAACCAAGTCCTCCAGCACACCTACGAATACACTTATCTAGGACTAAATCTCAACAGGAAACTTCAATCTGGCTGTGAATGAACTGAAGGCAAAGCAATGAGTGTCTTCTACATGATTAAAAATACAATTCAAAGTGAAATTCCAATTAAAACCTGGCTAAAAATCCTTAAAGCAATAATCGAACAAATTGCTCTGTATGGCAGAGAGATATGGGGACCCTTAAAATCCCAAGATTTACTAAATGGGAAAAAGAAGAAATTGAAACTCTGCATACCAAAATTTGTAAAAGCATCCTAAAAGTAAACTAGATTAAAAAGTTTGAGTACAAACTTTAGGTTGGCTTGAGAAAGCCTAGCATGAAAGTTTGTAGTTGTAAAAGTTAAAAGATTGAAGGTTTTTAGTTTGATGTCCTGAGTGAAATAAGTCATCCCAGAATTCTCTACGATTTTCTGGTGAAGAGATATGTTATTTGTTACTTGGTTGCTAGGGTAACCCCATCTGGTTGCTATGCAGTTACCAAAGTGATACTCATAAGGCTCCTTGCAATCCTCAGTGAAATATGTCAACCCCTAAGTCTCTACGATGTTCTGGTTCAAAGATATGTGATTTGTTACTTGGTTGCTAGGGTAACCCTGTCTGGTTGCTATGCAGTTACCAGGGTGATTCTTATCAAGCCTCCTTTACATCCTGAGTGAATAAAGTCAACCCGGAAGTCTATATGATTTTCTGTTGCAGAGATATGTGATTTGTTACTTGGTTGCTAGGGTAACCACATCTGGTTGCTAGGCAGTTACCAGAGTGATACATATCAAGGCTACTTTCCATCCTGAGTGAAATAAGTGAAACAGGAAGTCTCTACGGTTTTCTGGTGCAGAGATATGTGATTTGTTACTTGGTTGCTAGGGTAACCCCATCTGGTTGCTAGGCAGTAACCAAAGTGATACTCATAAGGCTCCTTGCAATTCTGTGTGAAATATGTCAACCCCTAAGTCTCTACGATGTTCTGGTTCAAAGATATGTGATTTGTTACTTGGTTGCTAGGAAGTTACCAGAGTGATACATATCAATGCTACTTTCCATCCTGAGTGAAATAAGTGAAACAGGAAGTCTGTATGATTTTCTGGTGCAGAGATATGTGATTTGTTATTTGGTTGCTAGGGTAACCCTGTCTGGATGCTATGCAGTTACCAGGGTGATACTTATCAAGCCTCCTTTCCATCCTCAGTGAATAAAGTCAACCCGGAAGTCTCTATGATTTTCTGTTGCAGAGATATGTGATTTGTTACTTGGTTGCTAGGGTAACCACATCTGGTTGCTAGGCAGTTACCAGAGTGATACATATCAAGGCTACTTTCCATCCTGAGTGAAATAAGTGAAACAAGATGTCTGTATGATTTTCTGGTGCAGAGATATGTGATTTGTTATTTGGTTGCTAGGGTTACCCCATCTGGTTGCTAGGCAGTTACCAAAGTGATACTCATGAGGCCCCTTGCAATCCTATGTGAAATATGTCAACTCCTAAGTCTCTACGATGTTCTGGTTCAAAGATATGTGATTTGTTACTTGGTTGCTAGGGTAACCACATCTGGTTGCTAGGCAGTTACCAGAGTGATACATATCAAGGCTACTTTCCATCCTAAATGAAATAAGTGAAACAGGAAGTCTGTATGATTTTCTGGTGCAGAAATATGTGATTTGTTATTTGGTTGCAAGGGTAACCCTGTCTGGTTGCTATGCAGTTACCAGGGTGATACTTATTAAGCCTCCTTTCCATACTGAGTGAATCAAGTCAACCTGTAAGCTACTATACTGTGGCTATGAAGATTTTAGGTCATTACTTATTGGATGCTTGATAAAATAAATCCTCTGAGGGAGAGAGAGAGGGAGAGACATAGGGCTGACAGGCCCTTTTTTGTCTGTGTGTGTGAAAACGTCAGTTGGGATTTAAATTTCTGAACATTCTGCAATGTTAAATCAATGGGATTTTTTTGTCTGCTTTTTCGTCCGCTGTGCGAACATCGTACAACCGATCGCTTAGAAAAGATATAGCACACCTCTCCTCAATGACCCGCACGATTTGATGCCTCACTCAGGGGTCTGTAACAAAAGCTGCGGGAGGAGTAGCGCGCCAAACTTTGTATGGAATAATAATAATAACTAGAATGTACATTTCCTGAAGAAAATGTGAGTGGTGCTTGCCGTTGCAAAATTTCTTACCACAATGTCCCACCTACTGCCCAAAGTTGAAAGAGGCCACCCCCATGACAGTAGGATGTTCTGGTGCAGAGATATAGGTGTTGTTCCATGGTTGCTAGGGAAACCCATCTGGTTGATATGCAGTTACTAAGGTGACAGCCACACACGCTCCTTGCCATCCTGAGTAAAATAAGTCAACCCGGAAGTCTCTATGATTTTCTAGTACAGAGATATGTGATTTGTTACTTGGTTGCTAGGGTAACCCCATCTGGTTGCTAGGCAGTTAACAAGGGGCAAGCCAACAATGCTCCTTGCCATCCTGAATGAAATAAGTCAACCCTGAATCTCTACGATTTTCTGGTTCAGAGATATGTGATTTGTTACTTGGTTGCTAGGGTAACCCCATCTGGTTGCTAGGCAGTTACCAAGGTGACAGCCAACAATGCTCCTTGCCATCCTGAGTGAAATAAGTCAACCCGGATGTCTCTGTGATTTTCTTGTGCAGAGATATGTGATTTGTTACTTGGTTGCTAGGGTAACCCCATCTGGTTGCTAGGCAGTTACCAAGGTGACAGGCAACAATGCTCCTTGCCATCCTGAGTGAAATAAGTCAACCCGGAAGTCTTTGTGATTTTCTTGTGCAGAGATATGTGATTTGTTTCTTGGTTGCTAGGGTAACCCCATCTGGTTGCTAGGCAGTTACAAAGGTGACAGCAAACAATGCTCCTTGCCATCCTGAGTGAAATAAGTCAACCCAGAAGTCTCTACGACAATCTGATCCTAAGATACACATCTTAGTGATTTTGAATGGATGTCAATGGTGTTTTGTTGCTAGGGTGCTTTAAATGGTTGCTAGGGCATGGCTAAGTAGTTCACATGATGAAAGCTGAAGACTGATTACTCACCCAATTAAAACAAAGCAACTATCATGTCTCTAGGACATTCTGATCTGAAGATATCTTACTGTAATTGAAATCAGTAAATGTGGTTGCTAGGGTGCTCTAAATTGTTACTAGGGAGTGGCTTGGCAGCTGCCAATGATGAATCTCCAAAGGCTGCTTGTCAGTATGAATGATATAAACCAACTCCCATGCCTCTGTGACATTCAGAATGGAAGATAACTCTCTTTGGATTTAGGTTGCTAAGGTGCTCGAAAATGGTTGCTAGGGAGGGTCTAGGAAGTGTTGAGGGGATTCATGATTGGCTGTTTTACTGCCCCAAGTCAAACGAGACCACCCTTGTGTTTCTATGATAATTCAGTCCGGAGATATCCCTTTGATCTCTTTCAGTGGATGTCTATGGGACTTGTTGCTAAGGTGCTCTAAATGGTTGCTAGGGCGTGGCTTGATAGCTTCACAATGATCCTGAGAGACTGATTGGTCGTCTGAGTAAAATGAGCCCACCCCCTTGTCTCTAAGACACTGTGATCCAGAGTTATGTTCAATACAAAATGACATTTCATGGGCCGTCCTACACCATAGACTTAACATTTGGGCAAATTTGGGCAGCTCCTGCCCCCCAGCGGCGCAACTTTTACCCCATTGTGAGGTATGTTCTCACAGAGCCTGTCAGCCTCTTCAAATGTGGTAAATCACACGTCTCTGTGAAATCTGAGCTATGACTCGTCAAAGTTCGGTGCAATGTTAAGTCAATGGGATTTTTTGCCCAATTTTTTGCCCCTGGGGCAAACACCGTACCCCTGATCGCTTATAAAAGTCATAGCACACCATTCCCAAATAATACGCACGATTTGACGCCTCATTTGTGGGTCTGCGACCAAAAAATTTTGCAAAAAATTCCATTGACTTACATTGGGGCAACTTTGGGCAGCTCCTGCCCCCCAGGGGTGCAACTTTTACCACATTGTGAGGTGTGTTCTCACAGAGCCTGTCAGCCTCTTCAAATGTGGTAAATCACACGTCTCTGCAAAATCCTCGCTCTGAGCTATGACTCGTCAAATTTCGGCTCAATGTTAAGTCAATGGGATTTTTTGCCCAATTTTTTGCCCCTGGGGCAAACACCGTACCCCCGATCGCTTAGAAAAGATATAGCACACCTCTCCTCAATGAGCCGCACGATTTGATGCCTCACTCAGGGGTCTGTGACAAAAGCTGCGGGAGGAGTAGCGCGCCAAACTTTGTGTGGAAAAATAAGAATAAGAACTAGAATATACATTTCCTGAAGAAAATGTGAGTGGTGCTTGCCATGGCAAAATTTCTTACCACAATGTCCCACCTACTGCCCAAAGATGAAAGAGGCCACCCCCATGACAGTAGGATGTTCTGGTGCAGAGATATAGGTGTTGTTCCATGGTTGCTAGGGAAAACCATCTGGTTGATATGCAGTTACTAAGGTGACAGCCACCAACGCTACTTGCCATCCTGAGTAAAATAAGTCAACACGGAAGTCTCTACGATTTTCTAGTACATAGATATGTGATTTGTTACTTGGTTGCTAGAGTAACCCCATCTGGTTGCTAGGCAGTTAAAAAGGGGCAAGCCAACAATGCTCCTTGACATCCTGAATGAAATAATTCAACCCGGAATCTCTACGATTTTCTGGTTCAGAGATATGTGATTTGTTAATTGGTTGCTAGAGTAACCCCATCTGGTTGCTAGGCAGTTACCAAGGTGACAGCCAACAATGCTCCTTGCCATCCTGAGTGAAATAAGTCAACACGGAAGTCTCTGTGATTTTCTTGTGCAGAGATATGTGATTTGTTTCTTGGTTGCTAGGGTAACCCCATCTGGTTGCTAGGCAGTTACCAAGGTGACAGGCAACAATGCTCCTTGCCATCCTGAGTGAAATAAGTCAACCCGGAAGTCTCTGTGATTTTCTTGTGCAGAGATATGTGATTTGTTTCTTGGTTGCTAGGGTAACCCCATCTGGTTGCTAGGCAGTTACCAAGGTGACAGCAAACAATGCTCCTTGCCATCCTGAGTGAAATAAGTCAACCCGCAAGTCTCTGTGATTTTCTTGTGCAGAGATATGTGATTTGTTTCTTGGTTGCTAGGGTAACCCCATCTGGTTGCTAGGCAGTTACCAAGGTGACAGGCAACAATGCTCCTTGCCATCCTGAGTGAAATAAGTCAACCCGGAAGTCTCTGTGATTTTCTTGTGCAGAGATATGTGATTTGTTTCTTGGTTGCTAGGGTAACCCCATCTGGTTGCTAGGCAGTTACAAAGGTGACAGCCAACAATGCTTCTTGCCATCCTGAGTGAAATAAGTCAACCCGGAAGTCTCTTGTGATTTTCTTGTGCAGAGATATGTGATTTGTTTCTTGGTTGCTAGGGTAACCCCATCTGGTTGCTAGGCAGTTACCAAGGTGACAGCCAACAATGCTCCTTGCCATCCTGAGTGAAATAAGTCAACCCGGAAGTCTCTACGACATTCTGATCATAAGATACACATCTTAGTGATTTTGAATGGATGTCAATGGTTCTTTGTTGCTAGGGTGCTTTAAATGGTTGCTAGGGCATGGCTAAGTAGTTCACATGATGAAAGCTGAAGACTGATTACTCACCCAATTAAAACAAAGCAACTATCATGTCTCTAGGACATTCTGATCTGAAGATATCTTACTGTTATTGAAATCAATAAATGTGGTTGATAGGGTGCTCTAAATTGTTGCTAGGGAGTGGCTTGGCAGCTGCCAATGATGAATCTCCAAAGGCTGCTTGTCAGTATGAATAATATAAACCAACTCCCATGCCTCTGTGACATTCAGAATGGAAGATATCTCTCTTTGGATTTTGGTTGCTAAGGTGCTCGAAAATGGTTGCTAGGGAGGGGCTAGGAAGTGTTGAGGGGATTCATGATTGGCTGTTTTACTGGCCCAAGTCAAACGAGACCACACTCGTGTTTCTATGATAATTCAGTCCGGAGAAATCCCTTTGATCGCTTTCAATGGAAGTCTATGGGACTTGTTGCTAAGGTGCTGTAAATGGTTGCTAGGGCGTGGCTTGATAGCTTCACAATGATCCTGAGAGACTGATTGGTCGTCTGAGTAAAATGAGCCCGCCCCCTTGTCTCTAAGACACTGTGTTCCAGAGTTATGTTCAATACAAAATCTACCATAGACTTAACATTGGGGCAAATTTGGGCAGCTCCTGCCCCCAAGGGGTGCAACTTTTACCCCATTGTGAGGTATGTTCTCACAGAGCCTGTCAGCCTCTTCAAATGTGAAAAATCACACGTCTCTGTGAAATCCTCGCTCTGAGCTATGACTCGTCAAAGTTCGGCGCAATGTTAAGTCAATGGGATTTTTTGCCCAATTTTTTGCCCCTGGGGCAAATACCGTACCCCCGATCGCTTATAAAAGTCATAGCACACCATTCCCAAATAATCCACACGATTTGACGCCTCATTTGTGGGTCTGTGACCAAAAAATTGGGAAACAAATTCCATTGACTTACATAGGGGCAACTTTGGGCAGCTCCTGCCCCCCAGGGGTGCAACTTTTACCCCATTGTGAGGTATGTTCTCACAGAGCCTGTCAGCCTCTTCAAATGTGGTAAATCACACGTCTCTGCGAAATCCTCGCTCAGAGCTATGACTCGTCAAAGTTCGGCTCAATGTTAAGTCAATGGGATTTTTTGCCCAATTTTTTGCCCCTGGGGCATACACCGTACCCCCGATCGCTTATAAAAGTAATAGCACACCTCTCCTCAATGATCCGCACGATTTGACACCTCATTCATGGGTCTACGCCAAAAGGTGCGGGACGAGTTACGCGCCGAAGTTTTGTACGGAAGAAGAAGAAGAAGAAAAACTAGATAGGTACATTTCCTGAAGAAAATGTGAGTGGTGCTTGCCGTGGCAAAATTTCTTACCACAATGTCCCACCTACTGCCCAAAGTTGAAAGAGGCCATCCCCATGACAGTAGGATGTTCTGGTGCAGAGATATAGGTGTTGTTCCATGGTTGCTAGGGAAACCCATCTGGTTGATATGCAGTTACTAAGGTGACAGCCACTAACGCTACTTGCCATCCTGAGTAAAATAAGTCAACCCGGAAGTCTCTACGATTTTCTAGTACAGAGATATGTGATTTGTTACTTGGTTGCTAGGGTAAACCCTTCTGGTTGCTAGGAAGTTACCAAGGGGCAAGCCAACAATGCTCCTTGCCATCCTGAGTGAAATAAGTCAATCCGGAAGTCTCTGTGATTTTCTTGTGCAGAGATATGTGATTTGTTTCTTGGTTGCTAGGGTAACCCCATCTGGTTGCTAGGCAGTTACCAAGGTGACAGGCAACAATGCTCCTTGCCATCCTGAGTAAAATAAGTCAACCCGGAAGTCTCTGTGATTTTCTTGTGCAGAGATATGTGATTTGTTTCTTGGTTGCTAGGGTAACCCCTTCTGGTTGCTAGGCAGTTACCAAGGGGCAAGACAACAATGCTCCTTGCCATCCTAAATGAAATAAGTCAACACGGAATCACTACAATTTTCTGGTTCAGAGATATATGATTAGTTACTTGGTTGCTAGGGTAACCCCATCTGGTTGCTAGGCAGTTACCAAGGTGACAGCCAACAATGCTCCTTGCCATCCTGAGTGAAATAAGTCAACCCGGAAGTCTCTGTGATTTTCTTGTGCAGAGATATGTGATTTGTTTCTTGGTTGCTAGGGTAACCCCATCTGGTTGCTAGGCAGTTACCAAGGTCGCAGGCAACAATGCTCCTTGCCATCCTGAGTGAAATAAGTCAAACTGGAAGTCTCTGTGATTTTCTTGTGCAGAGATATGTGATTTGTTTCTTGGTTGCTAGGGTAACCCCATCTGGTTGCTAGGCAGTTACCAAGGTGACAGCCAACAATGCTCCTTGCCATCCTGAGTGAAATAATTCAACCCGGAAGTCTCTGTGATTTTCTTGTGCAGAGATATGTGATTTGTTTCATGGTTGCTAGGGTAACCCCATTTGGTTGCTAGGCAGTTACCAAAGTAACATCCAACAATGCTCCTTGCCATCTTGAGTGAAATAAGTCAACTCGGAAGTCTCTACGATTTTGTAGTGCAAAGATATGAGATTTGTTACTTGGTTGCTATGGTAAACCCATCTGGTTGCTAGGCAGTTACCAGGGTGATATTTATCAAGTCTACTTTCCATCCTGAGTGAAATAAGTCAACCCGGAAGTCTCTACGACATTCTGATCATAAGATACACATCTTAGTGATTTTGAATGGATGTCAATGGTTCTTTGTTGCTAGGGTGCTTTAAATGGTTGCTAGGGCATGGCTAAGTAGTTCACATGATGAAAGCTGAAGACTGATTACTCACCCAATTAAAACAAAGCAACTATCATGTCTCTAGGACATTCTGATCTGAAGATATCTTACTGTTATTGAAATCAATAAATGTGGTTGATAGGGTGCTCTAAATTGTTGCTAGGGAGTGGCTTGGCAGCTGCCAATGATGAATCTCCAAAGGCTGCTTGTCAGTATGAATGATATAAACCAACTCCCATGCTTCTGTGACATTCAGAACGGAAGATATCTCTCTTTGGATTTTGGTTGCTAAGGTGCTCGAAAATGGTTGATAGGGAGGGGCTAGAAAGTGTTGAGGGGATTCATGATTGGCTGTTTTACTGCCCCAAGTCAAATGAGACCACCCTCGTGTTTCTATGATAATTCAGTCCGGAGAAATCCCTTTGATCTCTTTCAATGGAAGTCTATGGGACTTGTTGCTAAGGTACTGTAAATGGTTGCTAGGGCGTGGCTTGATAGCTTCACAATGATCCTGAGAGACTGATTGGTCGTCTGAGTAAAATGAGCCCGCCCCCTTGTCTCTAAGACACTGTGATCCAGAGTTATGTTCAATACACAATTTACCATAGACTTAACATTGGGGCAAATTTGGGCAGCTCCTGCCCCCAAGGGGTGCAACTTTTACCCCATTGTGAGGTATGTTCTCACAGAGCCTGTCAGCCTCTTCAAATGTGGTAAATCACACGTCTGTGTGATATCCTCGCTCTGAGCTATGACTCGTCAAAGTTCGGAGCAATGTAAAGTCAATGGGATTTTTTGCCCAATTTTTTGCCCCTGGGGCAAATACCATACCCCCGATCGCTTATAAAAGTCATAGCACACCATTCCCAAATAATCCGCACGATTTGACGCCTCATTCGTGGGTCTGTGACCAAAAAATTTTGCAAAAAATTCCATTGACTTACATTGGGGCAACTTTGGGCAGCTCCTGCCCCCCAGGGGTAAAAGTTTTACCCCATTGTGAGGTATGTTCTCACAGAGTCTGTCAGCCTCTTCAAATCTCATAAATCACACGTCTCTGCGAAATCCTAGCTCTGAGCTATGACTCGTCAAAGTTCGGCTCAATGTTAAGTCAATGGGATTTTTTGCCCAGTTTTTTGCCCCTGGGGCAAACACCGTACCCCCGATCGCTTATAAAAGTCATAGCACACCTCTCCTCAATGAGCCGCACGATTTGACACCTCATTCATGGGTCTACGCCAAAAGGTGCGGGACGAGTTAGGTGCCGAAGTTTTGTACGGAAGAAGAAGAAGAAGAAGAAGAAGAAGAAGAAGAAGAAAAACTAGAATGTACATTTCCTGAAGAAAATGTGAGTGGTGCTTGCCGTGGCAAAATTTCTTACCATAATGTCCCACCTACTGCCCAAAGTTGAAAGAGGCCACCCCCATGACAGTAGGATGTTCTGGTGCAAAGATATTGGTGTTGTTCCATGGTTGCTAGGAAAACCCATCTGGTTGATATGCAGTTACTAAGGTGACATCCACCAATGCTCCTTGCCATCCTGAGTAAAATAAGTCAACCCGGAAGTCTTTACGATTATCTAGTAGAGAGATATGTGATTTGTTACTTGGTTGCTAGGGTAACCCCATCTGGTTGCTAGGCAGTTAACAAGGGGCAAGCCAACAATGCTCCTTGCCATCCTGAGTGAAATAAGTCAACCCGGAAATCTCTGTGATTTTCTTGTGCAGAGATATGTGATTTGTTTCTTGGTTGCTAGGGTAACCCCATCTGGTTGCTAGGCAGTTACCAAGGTGACAGCCAACAATGCTCCTTGCCATCCTGAGTGAAATAAGTCAACCCAGAAGTCTCTGTGATTTTCTAGTACAGAGATATGTGATTTGTTTCTTGGTTGCTAGTGTAACCCCATCTGGTCGCTAGGCAGTTACCAAGGTGACAGCCAACAATGTTCCTTGCCATCCTGAGTGAAATAAGTCAACCTGCAAGTCTCTGTGATTTTCTTGTGCAGAGATATATGATTTGTTTCTTGGTTGCTAGGGTAACCCCATTTGGTTGCTAGGCAGTTACCAAGGTGACAGCCAACAATGCTCCTTGCCATCCTGAGTGAAATAAGTCAACCCAGAAGTCTCTGTGATTTTCTAGTACAGAGATATGTGATTTGTTTCTTGGTTGCTAGTGTAACCCCATCTGGTCGCTAGGCAGTTACCAAGGTGACAGCCAACAATGTTCCTTGCCATCCTGAGTGAAATAAGTCAACCTGCAAGTCTCTGTGATTTTCTTGTGCAGAGATATATGATTTGTTTCTTGGTTGCTAGGGTAACCCCATTTGGTTGCTAGGCAGTTACCAAGGTGACAGCCAACAATGCTCCTTGCCATCCTGAGTGAAATAAGTCAACCCAGAAGTCTCTGTGATTTTCTTGTGCAGAGATATGCGATTTCTTTCTTGGTTGCTAGGGTAACCCCATCTGGTTGCTAGGCAGTTACCTACGTGATACTCATAAGGCCCCTTGCAATCCTGTGAGAAATATTTCAACCCCTATGTCTCTACGATGTTCTGGTTCAAAGATATTTGATTTGTTACTTGGTTGCTAGGGTAACCCCATCTGGTTGCTAGGCAGTTATCAAGGTGACAGGGAACAATGCTCCTTGCCATCCTGAGTGAAATAAGTCAACCCGGAAGTCTCTACGTCATTCTGATCCCAAGATACACATCTTAGTGATTTTGAATGGATGTCAATGGTTCTTTGTTGCTAGGGTGCTTTAAATGGTTGCTAGGGCGTGGCTAAGTAGTTCACATGATGAAAGCTGAAGACTGATTACTCACCCAATTAAAACAAAGCAACTATCATGTCTCTAGGACATTCTGATCTGAAGATATCTTACTGTAATTGAAATCAATAAATGTGGTTGCTAGGGTGCTCTAAATTGTTGCTAGGGAGTGGCTTGGCAGCTGCCAATGATGAATCTCCAAAGGCTGCTTGTCAGTATGAATGATATAAACCAACTCCCATGCCTCTGTGACATTCAGAATGGAAGATATCTCTCTTTGGATATTGGTTGCTAAGGTGCTCGAAAATGGTTGCTAGGGAGGGGCTAGGAAGTGTTGAGGGGATTCATGATTGGCTGTTTTACTGGCCCAAGTCAAACGAGACCACCCTTGTGTTTCTATGGTAATTCAGTCCAGAAAAATCCCTTTGATCTCTTTCAATGGAAGTCTATGGGACTTGTTGCTAAGGTACTGTAAATGGTTGCTAGGGCGTGGCTTGATAGCTTCACAATGATCCTGAGAGACTGATTGGTCGTCTGAGTAAAATGAGCCTGCCCCCTTGTCTCTAAGACACTGTGATCCAGAGTTATGTTCAATACAAAATCTACCATAGACTTAACATTGGGGCAAATTTGGGCAGCTCCTGCCCCCAAGGGGTGCAACTTTTACCCCATTGTGAGGTATGTTCTCACAGAGCCTGTAAGCCTCTTCAAATGTGGTAAATCACACGTCTCTGTGAAATCCTTGCTCTGAGCTATGACTCGTCAAAGTTCGGCGCAATGTTAAGTCAATGGGATTTTTTGCCCAATTTTTTGCCCCTGGGGCAAATACCGTACCCCCGATCACTTATAAAAGTCATAGCACACCATTCCCAAATAATCCGCACGATTTGATGCCTCATTCGTGGGTCTGTGACCAAAAAATTTTGCCAAAAATTCCATTGACTTACATTGGGGCAACTTTGGGCAGCTCCTGCCCCCCAGGGGTAAAAGTTTTACCCCATTGTGAGGTATGTTCTCACAGAGCCTGTCAGCCTCTTCAAATGTGGTAAATCACACGTCTCTGCGAAATCCTCGCTCTGAGCTATGACTCGTCAAAGTTCAGCTCAATGTTAAGTCAATGGGATTTTTTGCCCAATTTTTTGCCCCTGGGGCAAACACCGTACCCCCGATCGCTTATAAAAGTCATAGCACACCTCTCCTCAATGAGCCGCACGATTTGACACCTCATTCATGGGTCTACGCCAAAAGGTGCGGGACGAGTTACGCGCCGAAGTTTTGTACGGAAGAAGAAGAAGAAGAAGAAGAAGAAGAAAAATAAGTATGTGAGATTACAATAGTGTTGCTTTGCAAGCACCACTAATAAGTATGTGAGATTACAATAGTGTTGCTTTGCAAGCACCACTAATAAGTATGTGAGATTACAATAGTGTTGCTTTGCAAGCACCACTAATAATAATAAGAACTAGAATGTACATTTCCTGAAGAAAATGTGAGTGGTGCTTGCCGTGGCAAAACTCGTCAAATAGCATTTTCTAACTTGTTTCTAAGCACTAAAATAAAGGCCATAGAATGTTGCTAGCATGTGTTTTTCATGATGGTAGCACGTTTTTAGAATGTTTTAGCACTTCGCTAGGCGATGCTAGCATGTGTTAACATGATACTAGCACGTTTTTAACATGTTTTAGCACTTTGTTTGGCGATGTTAGCACATTTTTAGCATGTTTTAGCAATTCCCTAGGCAATGCTAACAAGTGCTAGCATAATACTAGCATGTTTTAACACTTCGCTAGGCGATGCCAGCATGTGTTATCATGATGCTAGCATGTTTTTAGCAAGTTTAAGCACTTCGCCAGGCGATGCCACTATGTTTTAGAAGAATGCTAGCACGTTTTTAGCATGTTTTAACACTTCGGTAGGCGATGCTATTATGTTTTAGCATGATGCTAACACGTTTTTAGCATGTTTTAGCGCTTTGGTAGGCGATGCTATTATGTGTTAGCATGATTCCAGCACATTTTTAACATGTTTTAGCACTTCGTTAGGCGATGCTAGCATGTGTTAGCATGTTGCTAGCATGTTTATAGCATGTTTTAGCACTTCGCTAGGCAATGCCAATATGTGTTAGAATGATGCTAGCACGTTTTTAGCATGTTTTAGCACTTTGCTAGGCGATACTAGCATGTGTTAGCATGTTGTTAGCACGTTTTTAGCATGTTTTAGCACTTCGCTAGGCGATGCCAACATGTGTTAGCATGATGCTAGCCCGTTTTTAGCATGTTTTAGCACTTCGCTATGCTATGCCAGCATATGTTAGCATGATGCTAGCACATTTTTAGCATGTTTTATGTTGTGGCTATGAAGATTTTTATTGGCTGCTTGATAAAAGAAATCCTCTGAGGGAGAGAGAGAGAGAGAGAGACGCAGGGCTGACAGGCCCTTTTTTGTCTGTGTGTGTGAAAATGTCAGTTGGGATTTAAATTTCTGAACATTCCGCAATGTAAAGTCAATGGGACTTTTTTGGCCGCTTTTTCGTCCGCTGTGCGACAATCGTACACCCGATCGCTTATAAAAGTCATAGCACACCTCTCCTCAATGAGCCGCACGATTTGACACCTCATTCATGGGTCTACGGCAAAAGGTGCGGGACGAGTTACGCACCGAAGTTTTGTACGGAAGAAGAAGAAGAAGAAGAAGAAAAACTAGAATGTACTTTTCCTGAAGAAAATGTGAGTGGTGCTTGCCGTGGCAAAATTTCTTACCACAATGTCCAACCTACTGCCCAAAGTTGAAAGAGGCCACCCCCATGACAGTAGGATGTTCTGGTGCAGAGATATTGGTGTTGTTCCATGGTTACTAGGGAAACCCATCTGGTTGATTTGCAGTTACTAAGGTGACAGCCACCAATGCTCCTTGCCATCCTGAGTGAAATAAGTCAACCCGGAAGTCTCTATGATTTTCTAGTACATAGATATGTGATTTGTTACTTGGTTGCTAGGGTAACCCCATCTGGTTGCTAGGCAGTTAACAAGGGGCAAGCCAACAATGCTCCTTGCTTTCCTAAATGAAATAAGTCAACCCGGAATCTCTACGATTTTCTTGTGCAGAGATATGTGATTTGTTAATTGGTTGCTAGGGTAACCCCATCTGGTTGCTAGGCAGTTACCAAGGTGACAGCCAACAATGCTCCTTGCCATCCTGAGTGAAATAAGTCAACTCGGAAGTCTCTACGATTTTGTAGAGCAAAGATATGAGATTTGTTACTTGGTTGCTATGGTAAACCCTTCTGGTTGCTAGGCAGTTACCAGGTTGATATTTATCAAGTCTACTTTCCATCCTGAGTAAAATAAGTCAACCTGGAAGTCTCTACGACATTCTGATCCTAAGATACACATCTTAGTGATTTTGAATGGATGTCAAAGGTGTTTTGTTGCTAGGGTGCTTTAAATTGTTGCTAGGGCATGGCTAAGTAGTTCACATGATGAAAGCTGAAGACTGATTACTCACCCAATTAAAACAAAGCAACTATCATGTCTCTAGGACATTCTGATCTGAAGATATCTTACTGTAATTGAAATCAATAAATGTGGTTGCTAGGGTGCTCTAAATTGTTGCTAGGGAGTGGCTTGGCAGCTGCCAATGATGAATCTCCAAAGGCTGCTTGTCAGTATGAATGATATAAACCAACTCCCATGCCTCTGTGACATTCAGAATGGAAGATATCTCTCTTTGGACTTTGGTTGCTATGGTGCTCGAAAATGGTTGCTAGGGAGGGGCTAGGAAGTGTTGAGGGGATTCATGATTGGCTGTTTTACTGCCCCAAGTCAAACGAGACCATCCTTGTGTTTCTATGATAATTCAGTCCGGAGATATCCCTTTGATCTCTTTCAATGGAAGTCTATGGGACTTGTTGCTAAGGTGCTCTAAATGGTTGCTAGGGCGTGGCTTGATAGCTTCACAATGATCTTGAGAGACTGATTGGTCGTCTGAGTAAAATGAGCCCGCCCCCTTGTCTCTAAGACACTGTGATCCAGAGTTATGTTCAATACAAAATCCCATTTCATGGGCCGTCCTACACCATAGACTTAACATTGGGGCAAATTTGGGCAGCTCCTGCCCCCCAGGGGTGCAACTTTTACCCCATTGTGAGGTATGTTCTCACAGAGCCTGTCAGCCTCTTCAAATGTGGTAAGTCACACATCTCTGCGAAATCCTCGCTCTGAGCTATGACTCGTCAAAGTTCGGCTCAATGTTAAGTCAATGGGATTTTTTGCCCAATTTTTTGCCCCTGGGGCAAACACCGTACCCCCGATCGCTTATAAAAGTCATAGCACACCATTCCCAAATAATCCGCACGATTTGACGCCTCATTCGTGGGTCTGTGACAAAAGCTGCGGGACGAGTTACGCGCGGAAGTTTTGTACGGAAGAAGAAGAAGAAGAAAAATAAGTATGTGAGATTACAATAGTGTTGCTTTGCAAGCACCACTAACTAGAATGTACATTTCCTGAAGAAAATGTGAGTGGTGCTTGCCGTGGCAAAATTTCTTACCACAATGTCCCACCTACTGCCCAAAGTTGAAAGAGGCCACCCCCGTGACAGTAGGATGTTCTGGTGCAGAGATATTGGTGTTGTTCCGTGGTTGCTAGGGAAACCCATCTGGTTGATATGCAGTTACTAAGGTGACAGCCACCAACGCTACTTGCCATCCTGAGTAAAATAAGTCAACCCGGAATTCTCTACGATTTTCTAGTACAGAGATATGTGATTTGTTACTTGGTTGCTAGGGCAACCCCATCTGGTTGCTAGGCAGTTAACAAGGGGCAAGCCAACAATGCTCCTTGCCATCCTGAATGAAATAAGTCAACCCGGAATCTCTACAATTTTCTGGTTCAGAGATATGTGATTTGATACTTGGTTGCTAGGGCAACCCCATCTGGTTGCTAGGCAGTTAACAAGGGGAAAGCCAACAATGCTCCTTGCCATCCTGAATGAAATAAGTCAACCCGGAATCTCTACAATTTTCTAGTTCAGAGATATGTGATTTGTTTCTTGGTTGCTAGGGTAACCCCATCTGGTTGTTAGGCAGTTACCAAGGTGACAGGCAACAATGCTCCTTGCCATCCTGAGTGAAATAAGTCAACCCGGATGTCTCTGTGATTTTCTTGTGCAGAGATATGTGATTTTGTTTCTTGGTTGATAGGGTAACCCCATCTGGTTACTAGGCAGTTACCAAGGTGACAGCCAACAATGCTCCTTGCCATCCTGAGTGAAATAAGTCAACCCGGAAGTCTCTGTGATTTTCTTGTGCAGAGATATGTGATTTGTTTCTTGGTTGCTAGGGTAACCCCATCTGGTTGCTAGGCAGTTACCAAGGTGACAGCCAATAATGCTCCTTGCCATCCTGAGTGAAATAAGTCAACCCGGAAGTCTCTGTGATTTTCTTGTGCAGAGATATGTGATTTGTTTCTTGGTTGCTAGGGTAACCCCATCTGGTTGCTAGGCAGTTACCAAGGTGACAGCCAACAATGCTCCTTGCCATCCTGAGTGAAATAAGTCAACCCGGAAGTCTCTGTGATTTTCTTGTGCAGAGATATGTGATTTGTTTCTTGGTTGCTAGGTTAACCCCATCTGGTTGCTAGGCAGTTACCAAGGTGACAGGCAACAATGCTCCTTGCCATCCTGACTGAAATAAGTCAACCCGGAAGCCTCTGTGATTTTCTTGTGCAGAGATATGTGATTTGTTTCTTGGTTGCTAGGGTAACCCCATCTGGTTGCTAGGCAGTTACCAAGGTGACAGCCAACAATGCTCCTTGCCATCCTGAGTGAAATAAGTCAACCTGGAAGTCTCTGTGATTTTCTTGTGCAGAGATATGTGATTTGTTTCTTGGTTGTTAGGCAGTTACCAGGGTGATATTTATCAAGTCTACTTTCCATCCTGAGTGAAATAAGTCAACCCGGAAGTCTCTACGACATTCTGATTCTAAGATACACATCTTAGTGATTTTGAATGGATGTCAATGGTTCTTTGTTGCTAGGGTGCTTTAAATGGTTGCTAGGGCGTGGCTATGCAGTTCACATGATGAAAGCTGAAGACTGATTACTCACCCAATTAAAACAAAGCAACTATCATGTCTCTAGGACATTCTGATCTGAAGATATCTTACTGTAATTGAAATCAATAAATGTGGTTGCTAGGGTGCTCTAAATTGTTGCTAGGGAGTGGCTTGGCAGCTGCCAATGATGAATCTCCAAAGGCTGCTTGTCAGTATGAATGATATAAACCAACTCCCATGCCTCTGTGACATTCAGAATCGAAGATATCTCTCTTTGGACTTTGGTTGCTAAGGTGCTTGAAAATGGTTGCTAGGGAGGGGCTAGGAAGTGTTGAGGGGATTCATGATTGGCTGTTTTACTGCCCCAAGTCAAATGAGACCACCCTCGTGTTTCTATGATAATTCAGTCCAGAGAAATCCCTTTCATCTCTTTCAAAGGAAGTCTAAGGGACTTGTTGCTAAGGTGCTGTAAATGGTTGCTAGGGCGTGGCTTGATAGCTTCACAATGATCCTGAGAGACTGATTGGTCGTCTGAGTAAAATGAGCCCGCCCCCTTGTCTCTAAGACACTGTGTTCCAGAGTTATGTTCAATACAAAATCTACCATAGACTTAACATTGGGGCAAATTTGGGCAGCTCCTGCCCCCAAGGGGTGCAACTTTTACCCCATTGTGAGGTATGTTCTCACAGAGCCTGTCAGCCTCTTCAAATGTGGTAAATCACACGTCTCTGCGAAATCCTCGCTCTGAGCTATGACTCGTCAAATTTCGGCGCAATGTTAAGTCAATGGGATTTTTTGCCCAATTTTTTGCCCCTGGGGCAAATACCGTACCCCCGATCGCTTATAAAAGTCATAGCACACCATTCCCATATAATCTGCGCGATTTGAAGCCTCATTTGTGGGTCTGCGACCAAAAAATTTCGGAAAAAATTCCATTGACTTACATAGGGGCAACTTTGGGCAGCTCCTGCCCCCCAGGGGTGCAACTTTTACCCCATTTTGAGGTATGTTCTCACAGAGCCTGTCAGCCTCTTCAAATGTGGTAAATCACACGTCTCTGCGAAATCCTCGCTCTGAGCTATGACTCGTCAAAGTTCGGCTCAATGTTAAGTCAATGGGATTTTTTGCCCAATTTTTTGCCCCTGGGGCAAACACCGTACCCCCGATCGCTTATAAAAGTCATAGCACACCATTCCCAAATAATCCGCACGATTTGACGCCTCATTCGTGGGTCTGTGACAAAAGCTGCGGGACGAGTTACGCGCCAAAGTTTTGTACGGAAGAAGAACTGGAAGAAAAATAAGTATGTGAGATTACAATAGTGTTGCTTTGCAAGCACCACTAATAATAATAAGTATGCAAGAGAACAATAGTGATGCTTTGCCTATGGCAAGCACCACAAATAATAATAAGTATGCAAGAGAACACTAGTGATGCTTTGCCTTTGGCAAGCACCACTAATAATAAGTATGCAAGAGAACACTAGTGATGCTTTGCCTTTGGCAAGCACCACTAATAATAAGTATGCAAGAGAACACTAGTGATGCTTTGCCTTTGGCAAGCACCACTAATAAGTATGTGAGATTACAATAGTGTTGCTTTGCAAGCACCACTAACTAGATTAAAAATTTGAGTACAAACTTTAGGTTGGCTTGAGAAAGCCTAGCATAAAGTTTGAAGTAGTTGTAAAAGTTTGAAGATTTAAGGTTTTTAGTTTGATGTAATTATAAGTAGTAGTTTTCAAAGTTCAAAGTTTTGAGATTATAAAACCATTCATTCTATCAAATAGATTAGATAGATAGATAGATAGATAGATAGATAGATAGATAGATAGATAGATAGATATTGACCCTCAGATAGATAGATAGATAGATAGATAGATAGATAGATAGATAGATAGATAGATATATAGATATTGACCCTCAGATAAATAGATAGATAGATAGATAGATAGATAGATAGATATTGACCATCAGATAGATAGATAGATAGATAGATAGTTCTTGACCCTCAGATAGATAAATAGATAGATAGATAGATAGATATTGATCCTCAGATAGATAGATAGATAGATATTGATCCTCAGATAGATAGATAGATAGATAGATAGATAGATAGATATTGACCCTCAGATAGATAGATAGATAGATAGATAGATAGAATATGACCCACAGATAGATATATAGATAGATAGTTATTGACCCTCAGATAGATAGATAGAGTATGACCCACAGATAGATAGATAGATATTGACCCACAGAAAGATAGATAGATAGATAGATAGATAGATAGATAGATAGACAGATAGATATATTATTTTTTACTTGGTTGCTAGGGTAACCCAATCTGGTTGCTAGGCAGTTTCCAGGGTGATCCTTATCAAGCCTCCTTTTCATTCTGAGTGAATAAAGTCAACCCGGAAGTCTCTACAATTTTCTGTTGCATAGATATGTGATTTGTTACTTGGTTGCTAGGGTAACCATATCTGGTTGATAGGCAGTTACCAGAGTGATACATATCAAGGCTACTTTCCATTCTGCGTGAAATAATTCAAACAGGAAGTCTATACGATTTTCTGGTGCAGAGATATGTGATTTGTTACTTGGTTGCTAGGGTAACCCCATCTGGTTGCTAGGCAGTTACCAAAGTGATACTCAGGCTCCTTGCAATCCTGTGTGAAATGTGTCAACCCCTAAGTCTCTACGATGTTCTGGTTCAAAGATATGTGATTTGTTACTTGGTTGCTAGGGTAACCACATCTAGTTGCTAGGCAGTTACCAGAGTGATAGATATCAAGGCTACTTTCCATCTAGAGTGAAATAAGTGAAACAGGAAGTTTCTACGATTTTCTGGTGCAGAGTTATGTGTTTTGTTACTTGGTTGCTAGGGTAAGCCCTTGTCGTTGCTAGGCAGTTACCAGAGTGATACTTTTCAAGACTCCTTGCTATCCTGAGTGAAATAAGTCAAACAGGAAGTCTCTATGATTTTCTGATGAAGAGATATATTATTTGTTACTTGGTTGCTAGGGTAACCCCATCTGGTTGCTATGCAGTTACCAGGGTGATACTTATCAAGCCTCCTTTCCATCCTGAGTGAATTATGTCAACCCGGAAGTCTCTACGATTTTCTATTGCAGAGATATGTGATTTGTTACTTGGTTGCTAGGGTAACCGCATCTGGTTTCTAGGCAGTTACCAGAGTGATACATATCAAGGCTACTTTCCATCCTGAGTGAAATAAGTGAAACAGGAAGGCTCTACGATTTTCTGGTGCAGAGATATGTGATTTCTTACTTGGTTGCTAGGGTAAACCCATCTGGTTGCTAGGCAGTTACCAAAGTGATACTCATAAGGCTCCTTGCAATCCTGTGTGAAATATGTCAATCCCTAAGTCTCTACGAAGTTCTGGTTCAAAGATATGTGATTTATTACTTGGTTGCTAGGGTAACCCTGTCTGGTTGCTATGCAGTTACCAGGGTGATAACTTGTCAAGCCTCCTTTCCATCCTGAGTGAAAAAAGTCAACCCGCAAGTCTGTATGATTTTCTGGTGCAGAGATATGTGATTTGTTATTTGGTTGCTAGGGTAACCCTGTCTGGTTGCTATGCAGTTACCAGGGTGATACTTATCAAGCCTCCTTTCCATCCTGAGTGAATAAAGTCAACCCAGATGTCTCTACGATTTTCTGGAGCAGAAATATATGATTTGTTACTTGGTTGCTAGGGTAACCCAATCTGGTTGCTAGGCAGTTACCAGAGTGATGCATATCAAGGCTACTTTCCATCCTGAGTGAAATAAGTGAAACAGGAAGTCTCTACGATTTTCTGGTGCAGAGATATGTGATTTGTTAGTTGGTTGCTAGGGTAACCCCATCTGGTTGCTAGGCAGTTACCAAGGTGACAGCCAACAATGCTCCTTGCCATCCTGAGTGAAATAAGTCAACCCAGAAGTCTCTGTGATTTTCTTGTGCAGAGATAAGTGATTTGTTTCTTGGTTGCTAGGGTAACCCCATCTGGTTGCTAGGCAGTTACAAAGGTGACAGCCAACAATGCTTCTTGCCATCCTGAGTGAAATAAGTCAACCCGGAAGTCTCTGTGATTTTCTAGTAAAGAGATATGTGATAAGTTTCTTGGTTGCTAGGGTAACTCCATCTGGTTGCTAGGCAGTTACAAAGGTGACAGCCAACAATGCTTCTTGCCATCCTGAGTGAAATAAGTCAACTCGGAAGTCTCTGTGATTTTCTAGTACAGAGATATGTGATTTGTTTCTTGGTTGCTAGGGTAACTCCATCTGGTTGCTAGGCAGTTACCAAGGTGACAGCCAACAATGCTCCTTGCCATCCTGAGTGAAATAAGTCAACCCGGAAGTCTCTGTGATTTTCTAGTACAGAGATATGTGATTTGTTTCTTGGTTGCTAGGGTAACCCCATCTGGTTGCTAGGCAGTTACCAAGGTGACAGCCAACAATGCTACTTGCCATCCTGAGTGAAATAAGTCAACCCGGAAGTCTCTGTGATTTTCTTGTGCAGAGATATGTGATTTGTTTCTTGGTTGCTAGGGTAACCCCATCTGGTTGCTAGGCAGTTACCAAGGTGACAGCCAACAATGTTCCTTGCCATCCTGAGTGAAATAAGTCAACCTGCAAGTCTCTGTGATTTTCTTGTGCAGAGATATATGATTTGTTTCTTGGTTGCTAGGGTAACCCCATTTGGTTGCTAGGCAGTTACCAAGGTGACAGCCAACAATGCTCCTTGCCATCCTGAGTGAAATAAGTCAACCCGGAAGTCTCTACGACATTCTGATCATAAGATACACATCTTAGTGATTTTGAATGGATGTCAATGGTTCTTTGTTGCTAGGGTGCTTTAAATGGTTGCTAGGGCATGGCTAAGTAGTTCACATGATGAAAGCTGAAGACTGATTACTCACCCAATTAAAACAAAGCAACTATCATGTCTCTAGGACATTCTGATCTGAAGATATCTTACTGTTATTGAAATCAATAAATGTGGTTGATAGGGTGCTCTAAATTGTTGCTAGGGAGTGGCTTGGCAGCTGCCAATGATGAATCTCCAAAGGCTGCTTGTCAGTATGAATGATATAAACCAACTCCCATGCCTCTGTGACATTCAGAATGGAAGATATCTCTCTTTGGATTTTGGTTGCTAAGGTGCTCGAAAATGGTTGCTAGGGAGGGGCTAGGAAGTGTTGAGGGGATTCATGATTGGCTGTTTTACTGGCCCAATTCAAACGAGACCACACTCGTGTTTCTATGATAATTCAGTCCGGAGAAATCCCTTTGATCGCTTTCAATGGAAGTCTATGGGAATTGTTGCTAAGGTGCTGTAAATGGTTGCTAGGGCGTGGCTTGATAGCTTCACAATGATCCTGAGAGACTGATTGGTCGTCTGAGTAAAATGAGCCCGCCCCCTTGTCTCTAAGACACTGTGTTCCAGAGTTTTGTTCAATACAAAATCTACCATAGACTTAACATTGGGGCAAATTTGGGCAGCTCCTGCCCCCAAGGGGTGCAACTTTTACCCCATTGTGAGGTATGTTCTCACAGAGCCTGTCAGCCTCTTCAAATGTGAAAAATCACACGTCTCTGTGAAATCCTCGCTCTGAGCTATGACTCGTCAAAGTTCGGCGCAATGTTAAGTCAATGGGATTTTTTGCCCAATTTTTTGCTCCTGGGGCAAATACCGTACCCCCGATCGCTTATAAAAGTCATAGCACACCATTCCCAAATAATCCACACGATTTGACGCCTCATTCGTGGGTCTGTGACCAAAAAATTGGGAAACAAATTCCATTGACTTACATAGGGGCAACTTTGGGCAGCTCCTGCCCCCAAGGGGTGCAACTTTTACCCCATTGTGAGGTATGTTCTCACAGAGCCTGTCAGCCTCTTCAAATGTGGTAAATCACACGTCTCTGCGAAATCCTCGCTCAGAGCTATGACTCGTCAAAGTTCGGCTCAATGTTAAGTCAATGGGATTTTTTGCCCAATTTTTTGCCCCTGGGGCATACACCGTACCCCCGATCGCTTATAAAAGTAATAGCACACCTCTCCTCAATGATCCGCACGATTTGACACCTCATTCATGGGTCTACGCCAAAAGGTGCGGGACGAGTTACGCGCCGAAGTTTTGTACGGAAGAAGAAGAAGAAGAAAAATAAGTATGTGAGATTACAATAGTGTTGCTTTGCAAGCACCACTAATAATAATAAGTATGAGCAATAACAATAGTGATGCCTTGCCTTTGGCAAGCACCACTAACTAGAATGTACATTTCCTGAAGAAAATGTGAGTGGTGCTTGCAGTGGCAAAATTTCTTACCACAATGTCCCACCTACTGCCCAAAGTTGAAAGAGGCCACCCCCATGACAGTAGGATGTTCTGGTGCAGAGATATTGGTGTTGTTCCGTGGTTGCTAGGGAAACCCATCTGGTTGATATGCAGTTACTAAGGTGACAGCCACCAACGCTACTTGCCATCCTGAGTAAAATAAGTCAACCCGGAAGTATCTACGATTTTCTAGTACAGAGATATGTGATTTGTTACTTGGTTGCTAGGTCAACCCCATCTGGTTGCTAGGCAGTTAACAAGGGGCAAGCCAACAATGCTCCTTGCCATCCTGAATGAAATAAGTCAACCCGGAATCTCTACAATTTTCTGGTTCAGAGATATGTGATTTGATACTTGGTTGCTAGGGCAACCCCATCTGGTTGCTAGGCAGTTAACAAGGGGAAAGCCAAAAATGCTCCTTGCCATCCTGAATGAAATAAGTCAACCCGGAATCTCTACAATTTTCTGGTTCAGAGATATGTGATTTGTTTCTTTGTTGCTAGGGTAACCCCATCTGGTTGCTAGGCAGTTACCAAGGTGACAGGCAACAATGCTCCTTGCCATCCTGAGTGAAATAAGTCAACCCGGATGTCTCTGTGATTTTCTTGTGCAGAGATATGTGATTTTGTTTCTTGGTTGCTAGGGTAACCCCATCTGGTTGCTAGGCAGTTACCAAGGTGACAGCCAACTATGCTCCTTGCCATCCTGAGTGAAATAAGTCAACCCGGAAGTCTCTGTGATTTTCTTGTGCAGAGATAAGTTATTTGTTTCTTGGTTGCTAGGGTAACCCCATCTGGTTGCTAGGCAGTTACCAAGGTGACAGCCAACAACGCTCCTTGCCATCCTGAGTGAAATAAGTCATTCCGGAAGTCTCTGTGATTTTCTTGTGCAGAGATATGTGATTTGTTTCTTGGTTGCTAGGGTAACCCCATCTGGTTGCTAGGCAGTTACCAAGGTGACAGCCAACAATGCTCCTTGCCATCTTGAGTGAAATAAGTCAACTCGGAAGTCTCTACGATTTTGTAGTGCAAAGATTTGAGATTTGTTACTTGGTTGCTATGGTAAACGCATCTGGTTGCTAGGCAGTTACCAGGGTGATATTTATCAAGTCTACTTTCCATCCTGAGTGAAATAAGTCACCCCGGAAGACTCTACAACATTCTGATCCTAAGATACACATCTTAGTGATTTTGAATGGATGTCAATGGTGTTTTGTTGTTAGGGTGCTTTAAATGGTTGCTAGGGTGTGGCTAAGTAGTTCACATGATGAAAGCTGAAGACTGATTACTCACCCAATTAAAACAAAGCAACTATCATGTCTCTAGGACATTCCGATCTGAAGATATCTTACTGTAATTGAAATCAATAAATGTGGTTGCTAGGGTGCTCTAAATTGTTGCTAGGGAGTGGCTTGGCAGCTGCCAATGATGAATCTCCAAAGGCTGCTTGTCAGTATGAATGATATAAACCAACTCTCATGCCTCTGTGACATTCAGAATGGAAGATATCTCTCTTTGGATTTTGGTTGCTAAGGTGCTCGAAAATGGTTGCTAGTGAGGGGCTAGGAAGTGTTGAGGGGATTCATGATTGGCTGTTTTACTGCCCCAAGTCAAACGAGACCACCCTCGTGTTTCTACGATAATTCAGTCCGGAGATATCCCTTTGATCTCTTTCAATGGAAGTCTATGGGACTTGTTGCTAAGGTGCTCTAAATGGTTACTAGGGCGTGGCTTGATAGCTTCACAATGATCCTGAGAGACTGATTGGTCGTCTGAGTAAAATAAGCCTGCCCCCTTGTCTCTAAGACACTGTGATCCAGAGTTATGTTCAATACAAAATGACATTTCATGGGCCGTCCTACACCATAGACTTAACATTGGGGAAACTTTGGGCAGCTCCTGCCCCCAAGGGGTGCAACTTTTACCCCATTGTGAGGTATGTTCTCACAGAGCCTGTCAGCCTCTTCAAATGTGGTAAATCACACGTCTCTGTGAAATCATCGCTCAGAGCTATGACTTGTCAAAGTTCGGCGCAATGTTAAGTCAATGGGAATTTTTGCCCAATTTTTTGCCCCTGGGGCAATCACCGTACCCCTGATCGCTTATAAAAGTCATAGCACACCATTCCCAAATAATCCGCAAGATTTGACGCCTCATTTGTGGGTCTGCGACCAAAAAATTTTGAAAAAATTCCATTGACTTACATTGGGGCAACTTTGGGCAGCTCCTGCCACCCAGGGTGCAACTTTTACCCCATTGTGAGGTAGGTTCTCACAGAGCCTGTCAGCCTCTTCAAATGTTGTAAATCACACGTCTCTGCGAAATCCTCGCTCTGAGCTATGACTCGTCAAAGTACGGCTAAATGTTAAGTCAATGGGATTTTTTGCCCAATTTTTTGCCCCTGGTGCTAACACCGTACCCCCGATCGCTTATAAAAGTCATAGCACACCTCTCCTCAATGAGCCGCACGATTTGACACCTCATTCATGGGTCTACGCCAAAAGGTGCGGGACGAGTTAGGCGCCGAAGTTTTGTACGGAAGAAGAAGAAGAAAAAGAAAAATAACTAGAATGTACATTTCCTGAAGAAAATGTGAGTGGTGCTTGCCGTGGCAAAATTTCTTACCACAATGTCCCACCTACTGCCCAAAGTTGAAAGAGGCCACCCCCATGACAGTAGAATGTTCTGGTGCAGAGATATAGGTGTTGTTCCATGGTTGCTAGGGAAACCCATCTGGTTGATATGCAGTTACTAAGGTGTCAGCCACCAACGCTACTTGCCATCCTGAGTAAAATATGTCAACCCGGAAGTCTCTACGATTTTCTAGTACAGAGATATGTGATTTGTTACATGGTTGCTAGGGTAACCCCATCTGGTTGCTAGGCAGTTACCAAGGGGCAAGCCAACAATGCTCCTTGCCATCCTAAATGAAAAAAGTCAACACGGAATCACTACAATTTTCTGGTTCAGAGATATATGATTTGTTACTTGGTTGCTAGGGTAACCCCATCTGGTTGCTAGGCAGTTACCAAGGTGACAGCCAACAATGCTCCTTGCTCTCCTGAGTGAAATAAGTCAACCCGGAAGTCTCTGTGATTTTCTTGTGCAGCGATATGTGATTTGTTTATTGGTTGCTAGGGTAACCCCATCTGGTTGCTAGGCAGTTACCAAGGTGACAGGCAACAATGCTCCTTGCCATCCTGAGTGAAATAAGTCAACCCGGAAGTCTCTGTGATTTTCTAGTACAGAGATATGTGATTTGTTTCTTGGTTGCTAGGGTAACCCCATCTGGTTGTTAGGCAGTTACCAAGGTGACAGCCAAGAATGCTCCTTGCCATCCTGACTGAAATAAGTCAACCTGGAATCTCTACGATTTTGTGGTTCAGAGATACGTGATTTGTTAATTGGTTGCTAGGGTAACCCCATCTGGTTGCTAGGCAGTTACCAAGGTGACAGCCAACAATGCTCCTTGCCATCCTGAGTGAAATAAGTCAACCCGGAAGTCTCTGTGATTTTCTTGTGCAGAGATGTGTGATTTGTTTCTTGGTTGCTAGGGTAACCCCATCTGGTTGCTAGGCAGTTACCAAGGTGACAGCAAACAATGCTCTGTGCCATCCTGAGTGAAATAAGTCAACCCGGAAGTCTCTGTGATTTTCTTGTGCAGAGATATGTGATTTGTTTATTGGTTGCTAGGGTAACCCCATTTGGTTGCTAGGCAGTTACCAGGGTGATATTTATCAAGTCTACTTTCCATCCTGAGTGAAATAAGTCAACCCGGAAGTCTCTACGACATTCTGATCCTAAGATACACATCTTAGTGATATTGAATGGATGTCAATGGTGTTTTGTTGCTAGGGTGCTTTAATTGGTTGCTAGGGCGTGGCTAAGTAGTTCACATGATGAAAGATGAAGACTGATTACTCACCCAATTAAAACAAAGCAACTATCATATCTCTAGGACATTCTGATCTGAAGATATCTTACATCAATTGAAATCAATAAATGTGGTTGCTAGGGTGCTCCAAATTGTTGCTAGGGAGTAGCTTGGCAGCTGCCAATGATGAATCTCCAATGGCTGCTTGTCAGTATGAATGATACAAACCAACTCCCATGCCTCTGTGACATTCAGAATGGAAGATATCTCTCTTTGGATTTTGGTTGCTAAGGTGCTCGAAAATGGTTGCTAGGGAGGGGCTAGGAAGTGTTGAGGGGATTCATGATTAGCTGTTTTACTGCCCCAAGTCAAACGAGACCACCCTCGTGTTTCTATGATAATTCAGTCCAGAGATATCCCTTTGATCTCTTTCAATGGAAGTCTATGGGAGTTGTTGCTAAGGTGCTCTAAATGGTTGCTAGGGCGTGGCTTGATAGCTTCACAATGATCCTGAGAGACTGATTGGTCATCTGAGTAAAATGAGCCCGCCCCCTTGTCTCTAAGACACTGTGATCCAGAGTTATGTTCAATACAAAATCTACCATAGACTTAACATTGGGGCAACTTTGGGCAGCTCATGCCCCCCAGGGGTGCAACTTTTACCCCATTGTGAGGTATGTTCTCACAGAGCCTGTCAGCCTCTTCAAATGTGGTTAATCACACGTGTCTGTGAAATCCTCGATCTGAGCTATGACTCGTCAAAGTTCGGCGCAATGTTAAGTCAAAGGGATTTTTTGCCCAATTTTTTGCCCCTGGGGCAATCACCGTACCCCCGATCGATTATAAAAGTCATAGGACACCATTCCCAAATAATCCGCACGATTTGACGTCTCATTTGTGGGTTTTCGACCAAAAAATTTTGAAAAAAATTCCATTGACTTACATTGGGGCAAATTTGGGCAGCTCCTGCCCCCCAGGGGTGCAACTTTTACCCCATTGTGAGTTATGTTCTCACAGAGCCTGTCAGCCTCTTCAAATGTGGTAAATCACATGTCTCTGCGAAATCCTCGCTTTGAGCTATGACTCGTCAAAGTTCGGCGCAATGTTAAGTCAATGGGATTTTTTGCCCAATTTTTTGCCCCTGGGGCAAACACCGTACCCCCGATCGCTTATAAAAGTCATAGCACACCTCTCCTCAATGAGCCGCACGATTTGACACCTCATTCATGGGTCTACGCCAAAAGGTGCGGGACGAGTTAGGTGCCGAAGTTTTGTACGGAAGAAGAAGAAGAAGAAGAAGAAGAAAAATAAGTATGTGAGATTACAATAGTGTTGCTTTGCAAGCACCACTAATAAGTATGTGAGATTACAATAGTGTTGCTTTGCAAGCACCACTAATAATAATAAGTATGCAAGAGAACAATAGTGATGCTTTGCCTATGGCAAGCACCACTAATAATAAGTATGTGAGATTACAATAGTGTTGCTTTGCAAGCACCACTAATAAGTATGAGCAATAACAATAGTGATGCCTTGACTTTGGCAAGCACCACTAATAAGTATGCAAGAGAACAATAGTGATGCTTTGCCTATGGCAAGCACCACTAACTAGAACGTACATTAAAATAAGTATGTGAGATTACAATAGTGTTGCTTTGCAAGCACCACTAACTAGAATGTACATTTCCTGAAGAAAATGTGAGTGGTGCTTACCGTGGCAAAATTTCTTACCACAATGTCCCACCTACTGCCCAAAGTTGAAAGAGGCCACCCCCATGACAGTAGGATGTTCTGGTGCAGAGATATTGGTGTTGTTCCATGGTTGCTAGGGAAACCTATCTGGTTGATATGCAGTTACTAAGGTGACAGCCACCAATGCTACTTGCCATCCTGAGTAAAATAAGTCAACCCGGAAGTCTCTACGATTTTCTGGTTCAGAGATATGTGATTTGTTACTTGGTTGCTAGGGTAACCCCATCTGGTTGCTAGGCAGTTACCAAGGTGACAGCCAACAATGCTCCTTGCCATCCTGAGTGAAATAAGTCAACCCGGAAGTCTCTATGATTTTCTTGTGCAGAGATATGTGATTTGTTTCTTGGTTGCTAGGGTAACCCCATCTGGTTGCTAGGCAGTTACCAAGGTGACAGCCAACAATGCTCCTTGCCATCCTTAGTGAAATAAGTCAACCCGGAATCTGTACAATTTTCTGGTTCAGAGATATTTGATTTGTTTCTTGGTTGCTAGGGTAACCCCATCTGGGTGCTAGGCAGTTACCAAGGTGACAGCCAACAATGCTCCTTGCCACCCTGAGTGAAATAAGTCATCCCGGAAGTCTCTACGATTTTCTGGTGCAGAAATATGTTATTTGTTTATTTGGTTGCTAGGGTAACCCCATCTGGTTGCTAGGCAGTTACCAAGGTGACAGCCAACAATGCTCCTTGCCATCCTGAGTGAAATAAGTCAACCCGGAAGTCTCTATGATTTTCTTGTGCAGAGATATGTGATTTGTTTCTTGGTTGCTAGGGTAACCCCATCTGGTTGCTAGGCAGTTACCAAGGTGACAGCCAACAATGCTCCTTGCCATCCTTAGTGAAATAAGTCAACCCGGAATCTGTACAATTTTCTGGTTCAGAGATATTTGATTTGTTTCTTGGTTGCTAGGGTAACCCCATCTGGGTGCTAGGCAGTTACCAAGGTGACAGCCAACAATGCTCCTTGCCACCCTGAGTGAAATAAGTCATCCCGGAAGTCTCTACGATTTTCTGGTGCAGAAATATGTTATTTGTTACTTGGTTGCTAGGGTAACCCATCTGGTTGCTAGGCAGTTACCAAGGTGACACTTAACATGGCTCCTTGCCTTCCTGAGTGAAATAAGTCAACCCAGAAGTCTCTACTTTTTTCTAGTACAGAGATATGTGATTTGTTAATTGGTTGCTAGGGTAACCCCATCTGGTTGCTAGGCAGTTACCAAGGTGACAGCCAACAATGCTCCTTGCCATCCTGAGTGAAATAAGTCAACCCGGAAGTCTCTTATTTTCTTGTGCAGAGATATGTGATTTGTTTCTTGGTTGCTAGGGTAACCCCATCTGGTTGCTAGGCAGTTACCAAGGTGACAGCCAACAATGCTCCTTGCCATCCTGAGTGAAATAAGTCAACCCGGAAGTCTCTGTGATTTTCTTGTGCAGAGATATGTGATTTGTTTCTTGGTTGCTAGGTTAACCCCATCTGGTTGCTAGGCAGTTACCAAGGTGACAGCCAACAATGCTCCTTGCCATCCTTAGTGAAATAAGTCAACCCGGAATCTGTACAATTTTCTGGTTCAGAGATATTTGATTTGTTTCTTGGTTGCTAGGGTAACCCCATCTGGGTGCTAGGCAGTTACCAAGGTGACAGCCAACAATGCTCCTTGCCATCCTTAGTGAAATAAGTCAACCCGGAATCTGTACAATTTTCTGGTTCAGAGATATTTGATTTGTTTCTTGGTTGCTAGGGTAACCCCATCTGGGTGCTAGGCAGTTACCAAGGTGACAGCCAACAATGCTCCTTGCCACCCTGAGTGAAATAAGTCATCCCGGAAGTCTCTACGATTTTCTGGTGCAGAAATATGTTATTTGTTACTTGGTTGCTAGGGTAACCCCATCTGGTTGCTAGGCAGTTACCAAGGTGACAGCCAACAATGCTCCTTGCCATCCTGAGTGAAATAAGTCAACCCGGAAGTCTCTATGATTTTCTTGTGCAGAGATATGTGATTTGTTTCTTGGTTGCTAGGGTAACCCCATCTGGTTGCTAGGCAGCTACCAAGGTGACAGCCAACAATGCTCCTTGCCATCCTTAGTGAAATAAGTCAACCCGGAATCTGTACAATTTTCTGGTTCAGAGATATTTGATTTGTTTCTTGGTTGCTAGGGTAACCCCATCTGGGTGCTAGGCAGTTACCAAGGTGACAGCCAACAATGCTCCTTGCCACCCTGAGTGAAATAAGTCATCCCGGAAGTCTCTACGATTTTCTGGTGCAGAAATATGTTATTTGTTACTTGGTTGCTAGGGTAACCCATCTGGTTGCTAGGCAGTTACCAAGGTGACACTTAACATGGCTCCTTGCCATCCTGAGTGAAATAAGTCAACCCGGAAGTCTCTGTGATTTTCTTGTGCAGAGATATGTGATTTGTTTCTTGGTTGCTAGGGTAACCCCATTTGGTTGCTAGGCAGTTACCAAAGTAACATCCAACAATGCTCCTTGCCATCTTGAGTGAAATAAGTCAACCCGGAAGTCTCTACGATTTTGTAGTCCAAAGATATGAGATTTGTTACTTGGTTGCTATGGTAAACCCATCTGGTTGCTAGGCAGTTACCAGGGTGATATTTATCAAGTCTACTTTCCATCCTGAGTGAATAAGTGAACCCGGAAGTCTCTACGACATTCTGATCCTAAGATACACATCTTAGTGATTTTGAATGGATGTCAATGGTGTTTTGTTCCTAGGGTGCGTTAAATGGTTGCTAGGACGTGGCTAAGTAGTTCACATGATGAAAGCTGAAGACTGATTACTCACCCAATTAAAACAAAGCAACTATCATGTCTCTAGGACATTCTGATCTGAAGATATCTTACTGTAATTGAAATCAATAAATGTGGTTGCTAGGGTGCTCTAAATTGTTGCTAGGGAGTGGCTTGGCAGCTGCCAATGATGAATCTCCAAAGGCTGCTTGTCAGTATGAATGAAATAAACCAACTCCCATGCCTCTGTGACATTCAGAATGGAAGATATCTCTCTTTGGATTTTGGTTGCTAAGGTGCTCGAAAATGGTTGCTAGGGAGGGGCTAGGAAGTGTTGAGGGGATTCATGATTGGCTGTTTTACTGCCCCAAGTCAAACAAGACCACCCTCGTGTTTCTATGATAATTCAGTCCGGAGATATCCCTTTGATCTCTTTCAATGGAAGTCTATGGGACTTGTTGCTAAGGTGCTGTAAATGGTTGCTAGGGTGTGGCTTGATAGCTTTACAATGATCCTGAGAGACTGATTGGTCGTCTGAGTAAAATGAGCCCGCCCCCTTGTCTCTGAGACACTGTGATCCAGAGTTATGTTCAATACAAAATGAAATTTCATGGGCCGTCCTACACCATAGACTTAACATTGGGGCAACTTTGGGCAGCTCCTGCCCCCCAGGGGTGCAACTTTTACCCCATTGTGAGGTATGTTCTCACAGAGCCTGTCAGCCTCTTCAAATGTTTTAAATCACACGTCTCTGCGAAATCCTCGCTCTGAGCTATGACTCGTCAAAGTTCAGCGCAATGTTAAGTCAATGGGATTTTTTGCCCAATTTTTTGCCCCTGAGGCGAACACCGTACCCCCGATCGCTTATAAAAGTCATAGCACACCTCTCCTCAATGAGCCGCACGATTTGACACCTCATTCATGGGTCTACGCCAAAAGGTGCGGGACGAGTTACGCGCCGAAGTTTTGTACGGAAGAAGAAGAATAATAAGTATGTGAGATTACAATAGTGTTGCTTTGCAAGCACCACTAATAACTAGAATGTACATTTCCTGAAGAAAATGTGAGTGGTGCTTGCCGTGGCAAAACTTGTCAAATAGCATTTTCTAACTTGTTTCTAAGCACTAAAATAAAGGCCATAGAATGTTGCTAGCATGTGTTTTTCATGATGGTAGCACGTTTTTAGAATGTTTTAGCACTTCGCTAGGCGATGCTAGCATGTGTTAACATGATACTAGCACGTTTTTAACATGTTTTAGCACTTTGTTTGGCGATGTTAGCACGTTTTAAGCATGTTTTAGCAATTCCCTAGGCAATGCTAACATGTGTTAGCATAATACTAGCATGTTTTAACACTTCGCTAGGTGATGCTAGCATGTTTTAACATGATACTAGCACGTTTTTAACATGTTTTAGCACTTTGGCGATGTTAGCACGTTTTTAGCATGTTTTAGCAATTCCCTAGGCAATGCTAACATGTGTTAGCATAATACTAGCATGTTTTAACACTTCGCTAGGCGATGCTAGCATGTGTTAGCATAACGCTAGCATGTTTTTAGCAAGTTTTAACACTTCGCTAGGCGATGCCAACATGTGTTATCATGATGCTAGCATGTTTTTAGCAAGTTTTAGCACTTCGCCAGGCAATGCCACTATGTGTTAGAAGAATGCTAGCACGTTTTTAGCATGTTTTAACACTTCTGTAGACGATGCTATTATGTTTTAGCATGATGCTAACACATTTTTAGCATGTTTTAGCGCTTTGGTAGGCGATGCTATTATGTGTTAGCATGATGCTAGCACGTTTTTAGCATGTTTTAGCACTTCATTAGGCGATGTTAGCATGTGTTATCATGTTGCTAGCATGTTTTTAGCATGTTTTAGCACTTCGCTAGGCAATGCCAGTATGTGTTAGAATGATGCTAGCACGTTTTTAGCATGTTTTAGCACTTTGCTAGGCGATACTAGCATGTGTTAGCATGTTGAAAGCACGTTTTTTAGCATGTTTTAGCACTTCGCTAGGCGATGCCAACATGTGTTAGCATGATGCTAGCCCGTTTTTAGCATGTTTTAGCACTTTGCTAGGCGATACTTGCATGTGTTAGCATGATGCTAGCATGTTTTTAGCATGTTTTAGTACTTCACTATGCGATACTAGTATGTTTTAGCATGTTGCTAGCATGTTTTTAGCATGTTTTAGCACTTCGCTAGGCGATGCCAGCATGTGTTAGCATGATGCTAGCACGTTTTTAGCATGTTTTAGCACTTTGCTAGGCGATACTAGCATGTGTTAGCATGATGCTAGCACGTTTTTAGCATGTTTTAGTACTTCGCTATGCGATACTAGTATGTTTTAGCATGTTGCTAGCTTGTTTTTAGCATGTTTTAGCACTTCGCTATGCAATACTAATATGTTTTAGCATGTTGCTAGCATGATTTTAGCATGTTTTAGCACTTCGCTAGGCGATGCCAGCATATGTTAGCATGATGCTAGCACATTTTTAGGATGTTTTATGTTGTGGCTATGAAGATTTTTATTGGCTGCTTGATAAAAGAAATCCTCTGAGGGAGAGAGAGAGAGAGAGAGAGAGAGAGAGAGAGACGCAGGGCTGACAGGCCCTTTTTTGTCTGTGTGTGTGAAAATGTCAGTTGGGATTTAAATTTCTGAACATTCCGCAATGTAAAGTCAATGGGACTTTTTTGGCCGCTTTTTCGTCCGCTGTGCGAACATCGTACACCTGATCGCTTATAAAAGTCATAGTACACCTCTCCTCAATGAGCCGCACGATTTGACACCTCATTCATGGGTCTACGCCAAAAGGTGCGGGACGAGTTACGCGCCGAAGTTTTGTACAGAAGAAGAAGAAGAAGAAGAAGAAGAAGAAAAAGAAAAACTAGATAGGTACATTTCCTGAAGAAAATGTGAGTGGTGCTTGCCGGGGCAAAACTCGTCAAATAGCATTTTCTAACTTGTTTCTAAGCACTAAAATAAAGGTCATAGAATGTTGCTAACACGTGTTTTTCATGATGGTAGCACGTTTTTAGAATGTGTTAGCACTTCGCTAGGTGAAGCTAGCATGTGTTAGCATGATACTAGCACATTTTTAGCATGTTTTAGCACTTCGTTTGGCAATGCTAACATGTGTTAGCATGATGCTAGCACGTTTTTAACATGTTTTAGCAATCCCCTAAGAAATGCTAACATGCATTAGCATAATGCTAGCACGTTTTTAGCATGTTTTAGCACTTCGCTAGGCGATGCTAACATGTGTTAGCATGATGCTAGCACGTTTTTAACATGTTTTAGCAATCCCCTAAGCAATGCTAACATGCATTAGCATAATGCTAGCATGTTTTAACATGTTTTAGCACTTCGCTAGGTCGATGCCAGCATGTGTTAGCATGATGCTAGCACGTTTTTAGCATGTTTTAACACTTCGCTAGGCAATACTAGCATGTGTTAGCATGTTGTTAGCATGTTTTTAGCATGTTTTAGCACTTCGCTAGGCGATGCCAACATGTGTTAGCATGTTGCTAGCACGTTTTTAGCATGTTTTAGCACTTCGCTAGGCGATGCCAGCATGTGTTAGCATGTTGCTAACACGTTTATAGCATGTTTTTTCACTTCGCTAGGTGATGCCAGCATATGTTAGCATGATGCTAGCACATTTTTAGCATGTTTTAGGGTGTGGCTATGAAGATTTTTATTGGCTGCTTGATAAAAGAAATCCTCTGAGGGAGAGAGAGAGAGAGAGATGCAGGGCTGACAGGCCCTTTTTTGTCTGTGTGTGTGAAAATGTCAGTTGGGATTTAAATTTCTGAACATTCCGCAATGTTAAGTCAATGGGACTTTTTTGGCCGCTTTTTCGTCCGCTGTTCGAACATCGTACACCAGATCGCTTAGAAAAGTCATAGCACACCTCTCCTTAATGAGCCGCACGATTTGACACCTCATTCATGGGTCTACTCCAAAAGGTGCGGGACGAGTTACGTGCCGAAGTTTTGTACGGAAGAAGAATAATAACTAGAATGTACATTTCCTGAAGAAAATGTGAGTGGTGCTTGCCGTGGCAAAATTTCTTACCACAATATCCCACCTACTGCCCAAAGTTGAAAGACGCTACCCCCATGACAGTAGTATGTTCTGGTGCAGAGATATTGGTGTTGTTCCATGGTTGCTAGGGTAACCCCATCTGGTTGCTAGGCAGTTACCAAGGTGACAGGCAACAATGCACCTTGCCATCCTGAGTGAAATAAGTCAACCCGGAAGTCTCTGTGATTTTCTTGTGCAGAGATATGTGATTTGTTTCTTGGTTGCTAGGGTAACCCCATCTGGTTGCTAGGCAGTTACCAAGGTGACAGCCAACAATGCTCCTTGCCATCCTGAGTGAAATAAGTCAACCCGGAAGTCTCTGTGATTTTCTTGTGCATAGATATGCGATTTGTTTCTTGGTTGCTAGGGTAACCCCATCTGGTTGCTAGGCAGTTACCAAGGTGACAGGCAATAATGCTCCTTGCCATCCTGAGTGAAATAAGTCAACCCGGAAGTCTCTGTGATTTTCTTGTGCAGAGATATGTGATTTGTTTCTTGGTTGCTAGGGTAACCCCATCTGGTTGCTAGGCAGTTACCAAGGTGACAGCCAACAATGCTCCTTGCCATCCTGAGTGAAATAAGTCAACCCGGAAGTCTCTGTGATTTTCTTGTGCAGAGATATGTGATTTGTTTCTTGGTTGCTAGGGAAACCCCATCTGGTTGCTAGGCAGTTACCAAGGTGACAGGCAACAATGCTCCTTGCCATCCTGGGTGAAATAAGTCAAACCAGAAGTCTCTGTGATTTTCTTGTGCAGAGATATGTGATTTGTTTCTTGGTTGCTAGGGTAATCCCATTTGGTTGCTAGGCAGTTACCAGGGTGATATTTATCAAGTCTACTTTCCATCCTGAGTGAAATAAGTCAACCCGGAAGTCTCTACGACATTCTGATCCTAAGATACACATCTTAGTGATTTTGAATGGATGTCAATGGTGTTTTGTTGCTAGGGTGTTTTAAATGGTTGCTAGGGCATGGCTAAGTAGTTCATATGATGAAAGCTGAAGACTGGTTACTCACCCAATGAAAACAAAGCAACTATCATGTCTCTAGGACATTCTGATCTGAAGATATCTTACTGTAATTGAAATCAATAAATGTGGTTGCTAGGGTGCTCTAAATTGTTGCTAGGTAGTGGCTTGGCAGCTGCCAATGATGAATCACCAAAGGCTGCTTGTCAGTATGAATGATATAAACCAACTCCCATGCTTCTGTGACATTCAGAATGGAAGATATCTCTCTTTGGATTTTGGTTGCTAAGGTGCTCGAAAATGGTTGCTAGGGAGGGGCTAGGAAGTGTTGAGGGGATTCATGATTGGCTGTTTTACTGCCCCAAGTCAAGTGAGACCACCCTCGTGTTTCTATGATAATTCAGTCCGGAGAAATCCCTTTGATCTCTTTCAATGGAAGTCTATGGGACTTGTTGCTAAGGTACTGTAAATGGTTGCTAGGGCGTGGCATGATAGCTTCACAATGATCCGGAGAGACTGATTGGTCGTCTGAGTAAAATGAGCCCGCCCCCTTGTCTCTAAGACACTGTGATCCAGAGTTATGTTCAATACACAATTTACCATAGACTTAACATTGGGGCAAATTTGGGCAGCTCCTGCCCCCAAGGGGTGCAACTTTTACCCCATTGTGAGGTATGTTCTCACAGAGCCTGTCAGCCTCTTCAAATGTGGTAAATCACACGTCTCTGTGAAATCCTCGCTCTGAGCTATGACTCGTCAAAGTTCGGCTCAATGTTAAGTCAATGGGATTTTTTGCCCAGTTTTTTGCCCCTGGGGCAAATACCATACCCCCGATCGCTTATGAAAGTCATAGCACACCATTCCCAAATAATCCGCACGATTTGACGCCTCATTCGTGGGTCTGTGACCAAAAAATTTTGCAAAAAATTCCATTGACTTACATTGGGGCAACTTTGGGCAGCTCCTGCCCCCCAGGGGTAAAAGTTTTACCCCATTGTGAGGTATGTTCTCACAGAGCCTGTCAGCCTCTTCAAATGTGGTAAATCACACGTCTCTGTGAAATCCTCGCTCTGAGCTATGACTCGTCAAAGTTCGGCTCAATGTTAAGTCAATGGGATTTTTTGCCCAGTTTTTTGCCCCTGGGGCAAACACCGTACCCCCGATCGCTTATAAAAGTCATAGCACACCTCTCCTCAATGAGCCGCTCGATTTGACACCTCATTCATGGGTCTACACCAAAAGGTGCGGGACGAGTTAGGTGCCGAAGTTTTGTACGGAAGAAGAAGAAGAAGAAGAAGAAGAACTAGAATGTACATTTCCTGAAGAAAATGTGAGTGGTGCTTGCCGTGGCAAAATTTCTTACCACAATGTCCCACCTACTGCCCAAAGTTGAAAGAGGCCACCCCCATGACAGTAGGATGTTCTGGTGCAGAGATATTGGTGTTGTTCCATGGTTGCTAGGGAAACCCATCTGGTTGATATGCAGTTACTAAGGTGACAGCCACCAATGCTACTTACCATCCTGAGTAAAATAAGTCAATCCGGAAGTCTCTACGATTTTGTAGTACAGAGATATGTGATTTGTTTCTTGGTTGCTAGGGTAACCCCATCTGGTTGCTAGGCAGTTACCAAGGTGACAGCCAACAATGCTCCTTGCTCTCCTGAGTGAAATAAGTCAACCCGGAAGTCTCTGTGATTTTCTTGTGCAGCGATATGTGATTTGTTTATTGGTTGCTAGGGTAACCCCATCTGGTTACTAGGCAGTTACCAAGGTGACAGGCAACAATGCTCCTTGCCATCCTGACTGAAATAAGTCAACCCGGAAGTCTCTGTGATTTTCTAGTACAGAGATATGTGATTTGTTTCTTGGTTGCTAGGGTAACCCCATCTGGTTGCTAGGCAGTTACCAAGGTGACAGCCAAGAATGCTCCTTGCCATCCTGACTGAAATAAGTCAACCTGGAATCTCTACGATTTTCTGGTTCAGAGATACGTGATTTGTTAATTGGTTGCTAGGGTAACCCCATCTGGTTGCTAGGCAGTTACCAAGGTGACAGCCAACAATGCTCCTTGCCATCCTGAGTGAAATAAGTCAACCCGGTAGTCTCTGTGATTTTCTTGTGCAGAGATGTGTGATTTGTTTCTTGGTTGCTAGGGTAACCCCATCTGGTTGCTAGGCAGTTACCAAGGTGACAGGCAACAATGCTCCTTGCCATCCTGAGTGAAATAAGTCAACCCGGAAGTCTCTGTGATTTTCTTGTGCAGAGATATGTGATTTATTTCTTGGTTGCTAGGGTAACCCCATCTGGTTGCTAGGCAGTTACCAAGGTGACAGCAAACAATGCTCCGTGCCATCCTGAGTGAAATAAGTCAACCCGGAAGTCTCTGTGATTTTCTTGTGCAGAGATATGTGATTTGTTTATTGGTTGCTAGGGTAACCCCATTTGGTTGCTAGGCAGTTACCAGGGTGATATTTTTCAAGTCTACTTTCCATCCTGAGTGAAATAAGTCAACCCGGAAGTCTCTACGACATTCTGATCCTAAGATACACATCTTAGTGATATTGAATGGATGTCAATGGTGTTTTGTTGCTAGGGTGCTTTAAATGGTTGCTAGGGCGTGGCTAAGTAGTTCACATGATGAAAGATGAAGACTGATTACTCACCCAATTAAAACAAAGCAACTATCATGTCTCTAGGACATTCTGATCTGAAGATATCTTACTTCAATTGAAATCAATAAATGTGGTTGCTAGGGTGCTCCAAATTGTTGCTAGGGAGTGGCTTGGCAGCTGCCAATGATGAATATCCCATGGCTGCTTGTCAGTATGAATGATACAAACCAACTCCCATGCCTCTGTGACATTCAGAATGGAAGATATCTCTCTTTGGATTTTGGTTGCTAAGGTGCTCGAAAATGGTTGCTAGGGAGGGGCTAGGAAGTGTTGAGGGGATTCATGATTGGCTGTTTTACTGCCCCAAGTCAAACGAGACCACCCTCGTGTTTCTATGATAATTCAGTCCGGAGATATCCCTTTGATCTCTTTCAATGGAAGTCTATGGGAGTTGTTGCTAAGGTGCTCTAAATGGTTGCTAGGGCGTGGCTTGATAGCTTCACAATGATCCTGAGAGACTGACTGGTCATCTGAGTAAAATGAGCCCGCCCCCTTGTCTCTAAGACACTGTGATCCAGAGTTATGTTCAATACAAAATCTACCATAGACTTAACATTGGGGCAACTTTGGGCAGCTCATGCCCCCCAGGGGTGCAACTTTTACCCCATTGTGAGGTATGTTCTCACAGAGCCTGTCAGCCTCTTCAAATCTGGTTAATCACACGTCTCTGTGAAATCCTCGATCTGAGCTATGACTCGTCAAAGTTCGGCGCAATGTTAAGTCAATGGGATTTTTTGCCCAATTTTTTGCCCCTGGGGCAATCACCGTACCCCCGATCGATTATAAAAGTCATAGGACACCATTCCCAAATAATCCGCACGATTTGACGCCTCATTTGTGGGTTTTCGACCAAAAAATTTTGAATAAAATTCCATTGACTTACATTGGGGCAACTTTGGGCAGCTCCTGCCCCCCAGGGGTGCAACTTTTACCCCATTGTGAGGTATGTTCTCACAGAGCCTGTCAGCCTCTTCAAATGTGGTAAATCACATGTCTCTGCGAAATCCTCGCTTTGAGCTATGACTCGTCAAAGTTCGGCGCAATGTTAAGTCAATGGGATTTTTTGCCCAATTTTTTGCCCCTGGGGCAAACACCGTACACCCGATCGCTTATAAAAGTCATAGCACACCTCTCCTCAATGAGCCGCACGATTTGACACCTCATTCATGGGTCTACGCCAAAAGGTGCGGGACGAGTTAGGTGCCGAAGTTTTGTACGGAAGAAGAAGAAGAAGAAGAAGAAGAAGAAAAATAAGTATGTGAGATTACAATAGTGTTGCTTTGCAAGCACCACTAACTAGAATGTACATTTCCTGAAGAAAATGTGAGTGGTGCTTGCCGTGGCAAAATTTCTTACCACAATGTCCCACCTACTGCCCAAAGTTGAAAGAGGCCACCCCCATGACAGTAGGATGTTCTGGTGCAGAGATATTGGTGTTGTTCCATGGTTGCTAGGGAAACCCATCTGGTTGATATGCAGTTACTAAGGTGACAGCCACCAATGCTACTTACCATCCTGAGTGAAATAAGTCAACCCGGTAGTCTCTGTGATTTTCTTGTGCAGAGATGTGTGATTTGTTTCTTGGTTGCTAGGGTAACCCCATCTGGTTGCTAGGCAGTTACCAAGGTGACAGGCAACAATGCTCCTTGCCATCCTGAGTGAAATAAGTCAACCCGGAAGTCTCTGTGATTTTCTTGTGCAGAGATATGTGATTTATTTCTTGGTTGCTAGGGTAACCCCATCTGGTTGCTAGGCAGTTACCAAGGTGACAGCAAACAATGCTCCGTGCCATCCTGAGTGAAATAAGTCAACCCGGAAGTCTCTGTGATTTTCTTGTGCAGAGATATGTGATTTGTTTATTGGTTGCTAGGGTAACCCCATTTGGTTGCTAGGCAGTTACCAGGGTGATATTTATCAAGTCTACTTTCCATCCTGAGTGAAATAAGTCAACCCGGAAGTCTCTACGACATTCTGATCCTAAGATACACATCTTAGTGATATTGAATGGATGTCAATGGTGTTTTGTTGCTAGGGTGCTTTAAATGGTTGCTAGGGCGTGGCTAAGTAGTTCACATGATGAAAGATGAAGACTGATTACTCACCCAATTAAAACAAAGCAACTATCATGTCTCTAGGACATTCTGATCTGAAGATATCTTACTTCAATTGAAATCAATAAATGTGGTTGCTAGGGTGCTCCAAATTGTTGCTAGGGAGTGGCTTGGCAGCTGCCAATGATGAATATCCCATGGCTGCTTGTCAGTATGAATGATACAAACCAACTCCCATGCCTCTGTGACATTCAGAATGGAAGATATCTCTCTTTGGATTTTGGTTGCTAAGGTGCTCGAAAATGGTTGCTAGGGAGGGGCTAGGAAGTGTTGAGGGGATTCATGATTGGCTGTTTTACTGCCCCAAGTCAAACGAGACCACCCTCGTGTTTCTATGATAATTCAGTCCGGAGATATCCCTTTGATCTCTTTCAATGGAAGTCTATGGGAGTTGTTGCTAAGGTGCTCTAAATGGTTGCTAGGGCGTGGCTTGATAGCTTCACAATGATCCTGAGAGACTGACTGGTCATCTGAGTAAAATGAGCCCGCCCCCTTGTCTCTAAGACACTGTGATCCAGAGTTATGTTCAATACAAAATCTACCATAGACTTAACATTGGGGCAACTTTGGGCAGCTCATGCCCCCCAGGGGTGCAACTTTTACCCCATTGTGAGGTATGTTCTCACAGAGCCTGTCAGCCTCTTCAAATCTGGTTAATCACACGTCTCTGTGAAATCCTCGATCTGAGCTATGACTCGTCAAAGTTCGGCGCAATGTTAAGTCAATGGGATTTTTTGCCCAATTTTTTGCCCCTGGGGCAATCACCGTACCCCCGATCGATTATAAAAGTCATAGGACACCATTCCCAAATAATCCGCACGATTTGACGCCTCATTTGTGGGTTTTCGACCAAAAAATTTTGAAAAAAATTCCATTGACTTACATTGGGGCAACTTTGGGCAGCTCCTGCCCCCCAGGGGTGCAACTTTTACCCCATTGTGAGGTATGTTCTCACAGAGCCTGTCAGCCTCTTCAAATGTGGTAAATCACATGTCTCTGCGAAATCCTCGCTTTGAGCTATGACTCGTCAAAGTTCGGCGCAATGTTAAGTCAATGGGATTTTTTGCCCAATTTTTTGCCCCTGGGGCAAACACCGTACCCCCGATCGCTTATAAAAGTCATAGCACACCTCTCCTCAATGAGCCGCACGATTTGACACCTCATTCATGGGTCTACGCCAAAAGGTGCGGGACGAGTTAGGTGCCGAAGTTTTGTACGGAAGAAGAAGAAGAAGAAGAAGAAGAAAAATAAGTATGTGAGATTACAATAGTGTTGCTTTGCAAGCACCACTAACTAGAATGTACATTTCCTGAAGAAAATGTGAGTGGTGCTTGCCGTGGCAAAACTCATCAAATAAAATTTTCTAACTTGTTTCTAAGCACTAAAATAAAGGTCATAGAATGTTGCTAACATGTGTTTTTCATGATGGTAGCACATTTTTAAATGTTTTAGCACTTTGCTAGGCAAAGCTAGCATGTGTTAGCATGATACTAGCACGTTTTTAGCATGTTTTAGCACTTCGTTTGGCGATGCTAACATGTGTTAGCATGATGCTAGCACATTTTTAACATGTTTTAGCAATGCCCTCGGCAATGCTAACATGTGTTAGCATGATGCTAGCACATTTTTAGCATGTTTTAACAATTCCCTAGGCAATGCTAACATGTATTAGCATAATGCTAGCACGCTTTAGCATGTTTAAACACTTCGCTAGGCGATGCCAACATGTGTTAGCATGATGCTAGCACATTTTTAGCATGTTTTAGTACTTCACTATGCGATACTAGTATGTGTTAGCATGTTGCTAGCACGTTTTTAGCATGTTTTAGCACTTATCTATGCGATGCCAGCATGTGTTAGCATGATGCTAGCACATTTTTAGCATGTTTTAGTACTTCGCTAGCCGAAGCCAGCATATGTTAGCATGATGCTAGCATATTTTTAGCATGTTTTAGTACTTCGCTATGCGATACTAGTATGTTTTAGCATGTTGCTAGCATGTTTTTAGCATGTTTTAGCACTTCGCTATGCAATTCTAATATGTTTTAGCATGTTGCTAGCATGTTTTTAGCATGTTTTAGCACTTCGCTAGACGATGCCGGCATATGTTAGCATGATGCTAGCACGTTTTTAGCATGTTTTAGCACTTTGCTAGGCGATACCAGCATGTGTTAGCATGATGCTAGCACGTTTTAGCACTTCGCTATGCGATACTAGTATGTTTTAGCATGTTGCTAGCACGTTTTTAGCATGTTTTAGCACTTCGCTATGCAATACTAATATGTTTTAACATGTTGCTAGCATGTTTTTAGCATGTTTTAGCACTTCGCTAGGCGATGCCAGCATATGTTAGCATGATGCTAGCACATTTTTAGCATGTTTTATGTTGTGGCTATGAAGATTTTTATTGGCTGCTTGATAAAAGAAATCCTCTGAGGGAGAGAGAGAGAGACACGCAGGGCTGACAGGCCCTTTTTTGTCTGTGTGTGTGAAAATGTCAGTTGGGATTTAAATTTCTGAACATTCCGCAATGTAAAGTCAATGGGACATTTTTGGCCGCTTTTTCATCCGCTGTGCGAACATCGTACCCCCGATCGCTTATAAAAGTCATAGCACACCTCTCCTCAATGAGCCGCACGATTTGACACCTCATTCATGGGTCTACGCCAAAAGGTGCGGGACAAGTTAGGTGCCGAAGTTTTGTACGGAAGAAGAAGAAGAAGAAGAAGAAGAAAAATAAGTATGTGAGATTACAATAGTGTTGCTTTGCAAGCACCACTAACTAGATAGGTACATTTCCTGAAGAAAATGTGAGTGGTGCTTGCCGTGGCAAAATTTCTTACCACAATGTCCCACCTACTGCCCAAAGTTGAAAGAGGCCATCCCCATGACAGTAGGATGTTCTGGTGCAGAGATATAGGTGTTGTTCCATGGTTGCTAGGGAAACCCATCTGGTTGATATGCAGTTACTAAGGTGACAGCCACTAATGCTACTTGCCATCCTGAGTAAAATAAGTCAACCCGGAAGTCTCTACGATTTTCTAGTACAGAGATATGTGATTTGTTACTTGGTTGCTAGGGTAAACCCTTCTGGTTGCTAGGAAGTTACCAAGGGGCAAGCCAACAATGCTCCTTGCCATCCTGAGTGAAATAAGTCAATCCGGAAGTCTCTGTGATTTTCTTGTGCAGAGATATGTGATTTGTTTCTTGGTTGCTAGGGTAACCCCATGTGGTTGCTAGGCAGTTACCAAGGTGACAGGCAACAATGCTCCTTGCCATCCTGAGTAAAATAAGTCAACCCGGAAGTCTCTGTGATTTTCTTGTGCAGAGATATGTGATTTGTTTCTTGGTTGCTAGGGTAACCCCTTCTGGTTGCTAGGCAGTTACCAAGGGGCAAGACAACAATGCTCCTTGCCATCCTAAATGAAATAAGTCAACACGGAATCACTACAATTTTCTGGTTCAGAGATATATGATTAGTTACTTGGTTGCTAGGGTAACCCCATCTGGTTGCTAGGCAGTTACCAAGGTGACAGCCAACAATGCTCCTTGCCATCCTGAGTGAAATAAGTCAACCCGGAAGTCTCTGTGATTTTCTTGTGCAGAGATATGTGATTTGTTTCTTGGTTGCTAGGGTAACCCCGTCTGGTTGCTAGGCAGTTACCAAGGTCGCAGGCAACAATGCTCCTTGCCATCCTGAGTGAAATAAGTCAAACTGGAAGTCTCTGTGATTTTCTTGTGCAGAGATATGTGATTTGTTTCTTGGTTGCTAGGGTAACCCCATCTGGTTGCTAGGCAGTTACCAAGGTGACAGCCAACAATGCTCCTTGCCATCCTGAGTGAAATAATTCAACCCGGAAGTCTCTGTGATTTTCTTGTGCAGAGATATGTGATTTGTTTCATGGTTGCTAGGGTAACCCCATTTGGTTGCTAGGCAGTTACCAAAGTAACATCCAACAATGCTCCTTGCCATCTTGAGTGAAATAAGTCAACTCGGAAGTCTCTACGATTTTGTAGTGCAAAGATATGAGATTTGTTACTTGGTTGCTATGGTAAACCCATCTGGTTGCTAGGCAGTTACCAGGGTGATATTTATCGTCTACTTTCCATCCTGAGTGAAATAAGTCAACCCGGAAGTCTCTACGACATTCTGATCCTAAGATACACATCTTAGTGATTTTGAATGGATGTCAATGGTGTTTTGTTGCTAGGGTGCTTTAAATGGTTGCTAGGGCATGGCTAAGTAGTTCATATGATGAAAGCTGAAGACTGGTTACTCACCCAATGAAAACAAAGCAACTATCATGTCTCTAGGACATTCTGATCTGAAGATATCTTACTGTAATTGAAATCAATAAATGTGGTTGCTAAGGTGCTCTAAATTGTTGCTAGGGAGTGGCTTGGCAGCTGCCAATGATGAATCTCCAAAGGCTGCTTGTCAGTATGAATGATATAAACCAACTCCCATGCTTCTGTGACATTCAGAACGGAAGATATCTCTCTTTGGATTTTGGTTGCTAAGGTGCTCGAAAATGGTTGATAGGGAGGGGCTAGAAAGTGTTGAGGGGATTCATGATTGGCTGTTTTACTGCCCCAAGTCAAATGAGACCACCCTCGTGTTTCTATGATAATTCAGTCCGGAGAAATCCCTTTGATCTCTTTCAATGGAAGTCTATGGGACTTGTTGCTAAGGTACTGTAAATGGTTGCTAGGGCGTGGCTTGATAGCTTCACAATGATCCTGAGAGACTGATTGGTCGTCTGAGTAAAATGAGCCCGCCCCCTTGTCTCTAAGACACTGTGATCCAGAGTTATGTTCAATACACAATTTACCATAGACTTAACATTGGGGCAAATTTGGGCAGCTCCTGCCCCCAAGGGGTGCAACTTTTACCCCATTGTGAGGTATGTTCTCACAGAGCCTGTCAGCCTCTTCAAATGTGGTAAATCACACGTCTGTGTGATATCCTCGCTCTGAGCTATGACTCGTCAAAGTTCGGCGCAATGTAAAGTCAATGGGATTTTTTGCCCAATTTTTTGCCCCTGGGGCAAATACCATACCCCCGATCGCTTATAAAAGTCATAGCACACCATTCCCAAATAATCCGCACGATTTGACGCCTCATTCGTGGGTCTGTGACCAAAAAATTTTGCAAAAAATTCCATTGACTTACATTGGGGCAACTTTGGGCAGCTCCTGCCCCCCAGGGGTAAAAGTTTTACCCCATTGTGAGGTATGTTCTCACAGAGTCTGTCAGCCTCTTCAAATCTCATAAATCACACGTCTCTGCGAAATCCTAGCTCTGAGCTATGACTCGTCAAAGTTAGGCTCAATGTTAAGTCAATGGGATTTTTTGCCCAGTTTTTTGCCCCTGGGGCAAACACCGTACCCCCGATCGCTTATAAAAGTCATAGCACACCTCTCCTCAATGAGCCGCACGATTTGACACCTCATTCATGGGTCTACGCCAAAAGGTGCGGGACGAGTTAGGTGCCGAAGTTTTGTACGGAAGAAGAAGAAGAAGAAGAAGAAGAAGAAAAATAAGTATGTGAGATTACAATAGTGTTGCTTTGCAAGCACCACTAACTAGAATGTACATTTCCTGAAGAAAATGTGAGTGGTGCTTGCCGTGGCAAAATTTCTTACCACAATGTCCCACCTACTGCCCAAAGTTGAAAGAGGCCACCCCCATGACAGTAGGATGTTCTGGTGCAGAGATATTGGTGTTGTTCCATGGTTGCTAGGGAAACCCATCTGGTTGATATGCAGTTACTAAGGTGACAGCCACCAATGCTACTTACCATCCTGAGTAAAATAAGTCAATCCGGAAGTCTCTACGATTTTGTAGTACAGAGATATGTGATTTGTTTCTTGGTTGCTAGGGTAACCCCATCTGGTTGCTAGGCAGTTACCAAGGTGACAGCCAACAATGCTCCTTGCTCTCCTGAGTGAAATAAGTCAACCCGGAAGTCTCTGTGATTTTCTTGTGCAGCGATATGTGATTTGTTTATTGGTTGCTAGGGTAACCCCATCTGGTTACTAGGCAGTTACCAAGGTGACAGGCAACAATGCTCCTTGCCATCCAGACTGAAATAAGTCAACCCGGAAGTCTCTGTGATTTTCTAGTACAGAGATATGTGATTTGTTTCTTGGTTGCTAGGGTAACCCCATCTGGTTGCTAGGCAGTTACCAAGGTGACAGCCAAGAATGCTCCTTGCCATCCTGACTGAAATAAGTCAACCTGGAATCTCTACGATTTTCTGGTTCAGAGATACGTGATTTGTTAATTGGTTGCTAGGGTAACCCCATCTGGTTGCTAGGCAGTTACCAAGGTGACAGCCAACAATGCTCCTTGCCATCCTGAGTGAAATAAGTCAACCCGGTAGTCTCTGTGATTTTCTTGTGCAGAGATATGTGATTTGTTTCTTGGTTGCTAGGGTAACCCCATCTGGTTGCTAGGCAGTTACCAAGGTGACAGGCAACAATGCTCCTTGCCATCCTGAGTGAAATAAGTCAACCCGGAAGTCTCTGTGATTTTCTTGTGCAGAGATATGTGATTTATTTCTTGGTTGCTAGGGTAACCCCATCTGGTTGCTAGGCAGTTACCAAGGTGACAGCAAACAATGCTCCGTGCCATCCTGAGTGAAATAAGTCAACCCGGAAGTCTCTGTGATTTTCTTGTGCAGAGATATGTGATTTGTTTATTGGTTGCTAGGGTAACCCCATTTGGTTGCTAGGCAGTTACCAGGGTGATATTTATCAAGTCTACTTTCCATCCTGAGTGAAATAAGTCAACCCGGAAGTCTCTACGACATTCTGATCCTAAGATACACATCTTAGTGATATTGAATGGATGTCAATGGTGTTTTGTTGCTAGGGTGCTTTAAATGGTTGCTAGGGCGTGGCTAAGTAGTTCACATGATGAAAGATGAAGACTGATTACTCACCCAATTAAAACAAAGCAACTATCATGTCTCTAGGACATTCTGATCTGAAGATATCTTACATCAATTGAAATCAATAAATGTGGTTGCTAGGGTGCTCCAAATTGTTGCTAGGGAGTAGCTTGGCAGCTGCCAATGATGAATCTCCAATGGCTGCTTGTCAGTATGAATGATACAAACCAACTCCCATGCCTCTGTGACATTCAGAATGGAAGATATCTCTCTTTGGATTTTGGTTGCTAAGGTGCTCGAAAATGGTTGCTAGGGAGGGGCTAGGAAGTGTTGAGGGGATTCATGATTGGCTGTTTTACTGCCCCAAGTCAAACGAGACCACCCTCGTGTTTCTATGATAATTCAGTCCAGAGATATCCCTTTGATCTCTTTCAATGGAAGTCTATGGGAGTTGTTGCTAAGGTGCTCTAAATGGTTGCTAGGGCGTGGCTTGATAGCTTCACAATGATCCTGAGAGACTGATTGGTCATCTGAGTAAAATGAGCCCGCCCCCTTGTCTCTAAGACACTGTGATCCAGAGTTATGTTCAATACAAAATCTACCATAGACTTAACATTGGGGCAACTTTGGGCAGCTCATGCCCCCCAGGGGTGCAACTTTTACCCCATTGTGAGGTATGTTCTCACAGAGCCTGTCAGCCTCTTCAAATGTGGTTAATCACACGTGTCTGTGAAATCCTCGATCTGAGCTATGACTCGTCAAAGTTCGGCGCAATGTTAAGTCAATGGGATTTTTTGCCCAATTTTTTGCCCCTGGGGCAATCACCGTACCCCCGATCGATTATAAAAGTCATAGGAAACCATTCCCAAATAATCCGCACGATTTGACGTCTCATTTGTGGGTTTTCGACCAAAAAATTTTGAAAAAAATTCCATTGACTTACATTGGGGCAACTTTGGGCAGCTCCTGCCCCCCAGGGGTGCAACTTTTACCCCATTGTGAGGTACGTTCTCACAGAGCCTGTCAGCCTCTTCAAATGTGGTAAATCACATGTCTCTGCGAAATCCTCGCTTTGAGCTATGACTCGTCAAAGTTCGGCGCAATGTTAAGTCAATGGGATTTTTTGCCCAATTTTTTGCCCCTGGGGCAAACACCGTACCCCCGATCGCTTATAAAAGTCATAGCACACCTCTCCTCAATGAGCCGCACGATTTGACACCTCATTCATGGGTCTACGCCAAAAGGTGCGGGACGAGTTAGGTGCCGAAGTTTTGTACGGAAGAAGAAGAAGAAGAAGAAGAAGAAGAAGAAGAAAAATAAGTATGTGAGATTACAATAGTGTTGCTTTGCAAGCACCACTAACTAGAATGTACATTTCCTGAAGAAAATGTGAGTGGTGCTTGCCGTGGCAAAATTTCTTACCATAATGTCCCACCTACTGCCCAAAGTTGAAAGAGGCCACCCCCATGACAGTAGGATGTTCTGGTGCAAAGATATTGGTGTTGTTCCATGGTTGCTAGGAAAACCCATCTGGTTGATATGCAGTTACTAAGGTGACAGCCACCAATGCTACTTGCCATCCTGAGTAAAATAAGTCAACCCGGAAGTCTTTACGATTTTCTAGTAGAGAGATATGTGATTTGTTACTTGGTTGCTAGGGTAACCCCATCTGGTTGCTAGGCAGTTAACAAGGGGCAAGCCAACAATGCTCCTTGCCATCCTGAGTGAAATAAGTCAACCCGGAAATCTCTGTGATTTTCTTGTGCAGAGATATGTGATTTGTTTCTTGGTTGCTAGGGTAACCCCATCTGGTTGTTAGGCAGTTACCAAGGTGACAGCCAACAATGCTCCTTGCCATCCTGAGTGAAATAAGTCAACCCAGAAGTCTCTGTGATTTTCTAGTACAGAGATATGTGATTTGTTTCTTGGTTGCTAGTGTAACCCCATCTGGTCGCTAGGCAGTTACCAAGGTGACAGCCAACAATGTTCCTTGCCATCCTGAGTGAAATAAGTCAACCTGCAAGTCTCTGTGATTTTCTTGTGCAGAGATATATGATTTGTTTCTTGGTTGCTAGGGTAACCCCATTTGGTTGCTAGGCAGTTACCAAGGTGACAGCCAACAATGCTCCTTGCCATCCTGAGTGAAATAAGTCAACCCAGAAGTCTCTGTGATTTTCTTGTGCAGAGATATGCGATTTCTTTCTTGGTTGCTAGGGTAACCCCATCTGGTTGCTAGGCAGTTACCTACGTGATACTCATAAGGCCCCTTGCAATCCTGTGAGAAATATTTCAACCCCTATGTCTCTACGATGTTCTGGTTCAAAGATATTTGATTTGTTACTTGGTTGCTAGGGTAACCCCATCTGGTTGCTAGGCAGTTATCAAGGTGACAGGGAACAATGCTCCTTGCCATCCTGAGTGAAATAAGTCAACCCGGAAGTCTCTACGTCATTCTGATCCCAAGATACACATCTTAGTGATTTTGAATGGATGTCAATGGTTCTTTGTTGCTAGGGTGCTTTAAATGGTTGCTAGGGCGTGGCTAAGTAGTTCACATGATGAAAGCTGAAGACTGATTACTCACCCAATTAAAACAAAGCAACTATCATGTCTCTAGGACATTCTGATCTGAAGATATCTTACTGTAATTGAAATCAATAAATGTGGTTGCTAGGGTGCTCTAAATTGTTGCTAGGGAGTGGCTTGGCAGCTGCCAATGATGAATCTCCAAAGGCTGCTTGTCAGTATGAATGATATAAACCAACTCCCATGCCTCTGTGACATTCAGAATGGAAGATATCTCTCTTTGGATATTGGTTGCTAAGGTGCTCGAAAATGGTTGCTAGGGAGGGGCTAGGAAGTGTTGAGGGGATTCATGATTGGCTGTTTTACTGGCCCAAGTCAAACGAGACCACCCTTGTGTTTCTATGGTAATTCAGTCCAGAAAAATCCCTTTGATCTCTTTCAATGGAAGTCTATGGGAGTTGTTGCTAAGGTGCTCTAAATGGTTGCTAGGGCGTGGCTTGATAGCTTCACAATGATCCTGAGAGACTGATTGGTCATCTGAGTAAAATGAGCCCGTCCCCTTGTCTCTAAGACACTGTGATCCAGAGTTATGTTCAATACAAAATCTACCATTGACTTAACATTGGGGCAAATTTGGGCAGCTCCTGCCCCCCAGGGGTGCAACTTTTACCCCATTGTGAGGTATGTTCTCACAGAGCCTGTCAGCCTCTTCAAATGTGGTAAATCACACGTCTGTGTGATATCCTCGCTCTGAGCTATGACTCGTCAAAGTTCGGCGCAATGTTAAGTCAATGGGATTTTTTGCCCATTTTTTTGCCCCTGGGGCAAATACCATACCCCCGATCGCTTATAAAAGTCATAGCACACCATTCCCAAATAATCTGCACGATTTGATGCCTCATTCGTGGGTCTGTGACCAAAAAATTTTGCAAAAAATTCCATTGACTTACATTGGGGCAACTTTGGGCAGCTCCTGCCCCCCAGGGGTAAAAGTTTTACCCCATTGTGAGGTATGTTCTCACAGAGCCTGTCAGCCTCTTCAAATCTCATAAATCACACGTCTCTGCGAAATCCTCGCTCTGAGCTATGACTCGTCAAAGTTCGGCTCAATGTTAAGTCAATGGGATTTTTTGCCCATTTTTTTGCCCCTGGGGCAAACACCGTACCCCCGATCGCTTATAAAAGTAATAGCACACCTCTCCTCAATGAGCCGCACGATTTGACACCTCATTCATGGGTCTACGCCAAAAGGTGCGGGACGAGTTAGGTGCCGAAGTTTTGTACGGAAGAAGAAGAAGAAGAAGAAGAAGAAGAAAAACTAGAATGTACATTTCCTGAAGAAAATGTGAGTGGTGCTTGCCGTGGCAAAATTTCTTACCATAATGTCCCACCTACTGCCCAAAGTTGAAAGAGGCCACCCCCATGACAGTAGGATGTTCTGGTGCAAAGATATTGGTGTTGTTCCATGGTTGCTAGGAAAACCCATCTGGTTGATATGCAGTTACTAAGGTGACAGCCACCTATGCTACTTGCCATCCTGAGTAAAATAAGTCAACCCGGAAGTCTTTACGATTTTCTAGTAGAGAGATATGTGATTTGTTACTTGGTTGCTAGGGTAACCCCATCTGGTTGCTAGGCAGTTAACAAGGGGCAAGCCAACAATGCTCCTTGCCATCCTGAGTGAAATAAGTCAACCCGGAAATCTCTGTGATTTTCTTGTGCAGAGATATGTGATTTGTTTCTTGGTTGCTAGTGTAACCCCATCTGGTCGCTAGGCAGTTACCAAGGTGATAGCCAACAATGTTCCTTGCCATCCTGAGTGAAATAAGTCAACCTGCAAGTCTCTGTGATTTTCTTGTGCAGAGATATATGATTTGTTTCTTGGTTGCTAGGGTAACCCCATTTGGTTGCTAGGCAGTTACCAAGGTGACAGCCAACAATGCTCCTTGCCATCCTGAGTGAAATAAGTCAACCCAGAAGTCTCTGTGATTTTCTTGTGCAGAGATATGCGATTTCTTTCTTGGTTGCTAGGGTAACCCCATCTGGTTGCTAGGCAGTTACCTACGTGATACTCATAAGGCCCCTTGCAATCCTGTGAGAAATATTTCAACCCCTATGTCTCTACGATGTTCTGGTTCAAAGATATTTGATTTGTTACTTGGTTGCTAGGGTAACCCCATCTGGTTGCTAGGCAGTTATCAAGGTGACAGGGAACAATGCTCCTTGCCATCCTGAGTGAAATAAGTCAACCCGGAAGTCTCTACGTCATTCTGATCCCAAGATACACATCTTAGTGATTTTGAATGGATGTCAATGGTTCTTTGTTGCTAGGGTGCTTTAAATGGTTGCTAGGGCGTGGCTAAGTAGTTCACATGATGAAAGCTGAAGACTGATTACTCACTCAATTAAAACAAAGCAACTATCATGTCTCTAGGACATTCTGATCTGAAGATATCTTAATGTAATTGAAATCAATAAATGTGGTTGCTAGGGTGCTCTAAATTGTTGCTAGGGAGTGGCTTGGCAGCTGCCAATGATGAATCTCCAAAGGCTGCTTGTCAGTATGAATGATATAAACCAACTCCCATGCCTCTGTGACATTCAGAATGGAAGATATCTCTCTTTGGATATTGGTTGCTAAGGTGCTCGAAAATGGTTGCTAGGGAGGGGCTAGGAAGTGTTGAGGGGATTCATGATTGGCTGTTTTACTGGCCCAAGTCAAACGAGACCACCCTTGTGTTTCTATGGTAATTCAGTCAAGAAAAATCCCTTTGATCTCTTTCAATGGAAGTCTATGGGACTTGTTGCTAAGGTACTGTAAATGGTTGCTAGGGCGTGGCTTGATAGCTTCACAATGATCCTGAGAGACTGATTGGTCGTCTGAGTAAAATGAGCCTGCCCCCTTGTCTCTAAGACACTGTGATCCAGAGTTATGTTCAATACAAAATCTACCATAGACTTAACATTGGGGCAAATTTGGGCAGCTCCTGCCCCCAAGGGGTGCAACTTTTACCCCATTGTGAGGTATGTTCTCACAGAGCCTGTAAGCCTCTTCAAATGTGGTAAATCACACGTCTCTGTGAAATCCTTGCTCTGAGCTATGACTTGTCAAAGTTCGGCGCAATGTTAAGTCAATGGGATTTTTTGCCCAATTTTTTGCCCCTGGGGCAAATACCGTACCCCCGATCACTTATAAAAGTCATAGCACACCATTCCCAAATAATCCGCACGATTTGATGCCTCATTCGTGGGTCTGTGACCAAAAAATTTTGCCAAAAATTCCATTGACTTACATTGGGGCAACTTTGGGCAGCTCCTGCCCCCCAGGGGTAAAAGTTTTACCCCATTGTGAGGTATGTTCTCACAGAGCCTGTCAGCCTCTTCAAATGTGGTAAATCACACGTCTCTGCGAAATCCTCGCTCTGAGCTATGACTCGTCAAAGTTCAGCTCAATGTTAAGTCAATGGGATTTTTTGCCCAATTTTTTGCCCCTGGGGCAAACACCGTACCCCCGATCGCTTATAAAAGTCATAGCACACCTCTCCTCAATGAGCCGCACGATTTGACACCTCATTCATGGGTCTACGCCAAAAGGTGCGGGACGAGTTACGCGCCGAAGTTTTGTACGGAAGAAGAAGAAGAAGAAGAAGAAGAAAAATAAGTATGTGAGATTACAATAGTGTTGCTTTGCAAGCACCACTAATAAGTATGTGAGATTACAATAGTGTTGCTTTGCAAGCACCACTAACTAGAATGTACATTTCCTGAAGAAAATGTGAGTGGTGCTTGCCGTGGCAAAATTTCTTACCACAATGTCCCACCTACTGCCCAAAGTTGAAAGAGGCCACCCCCATGACAGTAGGATGTTCTGGTGCAGAGATATTGGTGTTGTTCCATGGTTGCTAGGGAAACCCATCTGGTTGATATGCAGTTACTAAGGTGACAGCCACCAATGCTACTTACCATCCTGAGTAAAATAAGTCAATCCGGAAGTCTCTACGATTTTGTAGTACAGAGATATGTGATTTGTTTCTTGGTTGCTAGGGTAACCCCATCTGGTTGCTAGGCAGTTACCAAGGTGACAGCCAACAATGCTCCTTGCTCTCCTGAGTGAAATAAGTCAACCCGGAAGTCTCTGTGATTTTCTTGTGCAGCGATATGTGATTTGTTTATTGGTTGCTAGGGTAACCCCATCTGGTTGCTAGGCAGTTACCAAGGTGACAGCCAACAATGCTCCTTGCTCTCCTGAGTGAAATAAGTCAACCCGGAAGTCTCTGTGATTTTCTTGTGCAGCGATATGTGATTTGTTTATTGGTTGCTAGGGTAACCCCATCTGGTTACTAGGCAGTTACCAAGGTGACAGGCAACAATGCTCCTTGCCATCCAGACTGAAATAAGTCAACCCGGAAGTCTCTGTGATTTTCTAGTACAGAGATATGTGATTTGTTTCTTGGTTGCTAGGGTAACCCCATCTGGTTGCTAGGCAGTTACCAAGGTGACAGCCAAGAATGCTCCTTGCCATCCTGACTGAAATAAGTCAACCTGGAATCTCTACGATTTTCTGGTTCAGAGATACGTGATTTGTTAATTGGTTGCTAGGGTAACCCCATCTGGTTGCTAGGCAGTTACCAAGGTGACAGCCAACAATGCTCCTTGCCATCCTGAGTGAAATAAGTCAACCCGGTAGTCTCTGTGATTTTCTTGTGCAGAGATATGTGATTTGTTTCTTGGTTGCTAGGGTAACCCCATCTGGTTGCTAGGCAGTTACCAAGGTGACAGGCAACAATGCTCCTTGCCATCCTGAGTGAAATAAGTCAACCCGGAAGTCTCTGTGATTTTCTTGTGCAGAGATATGTGATTTATTTCTTGGTTGCTAGGGTAACCCCATCTGGTTGCTAGGCAGTTACCAAGGTGACAGCAAACAATGCTCCGTGCCATCCTGAGTGAAATAAGTCAACCCGGAAGTCTCTGTGATTTTCTTGTGCAGAGATATGTGATTTGTTTATTGGTTGCTAGGGTAACCCCATTTGGTTGCTAGGCAGTTACCAGGGTGATATTTATCAAGTCTACTTTCCATCCTGAGTGAAATAAGTCAACCCGGAAGTCTCTACGACATTCTGATCCTAAGATACACATCTTAGTGATATTGAATGGATGTCAATGGTGTTTTGTTGCTAGGGTGCTTTAAATGGTTGCTAGGGCGTGGCTAAGTAGTTCACATGATGAAAGATGAAGACTGATTACTCACCCAATTAAAACAAAGCAACTATCATGTCTCTAGGACATTCTGATCTGAAGATATCTTACTTCAATTGAAATCAATAAATGTGGTTGCTAGGGTGCTCCAAATTGTTGCTAGGGAGTGGCTTGGCAGCTGCCAATGATGAATATCCCATGGCTGCTTGTCAGTATGAATGATACAAACCAACTCCCATGCCTCTGTGACATTCAGAATGGAAGATATCTCTCTTTGGATTTTGGTTGCTAAGGTGCTCGAAAATGGTTGCTAGGGAGGGGCTAGGAAGTGTTGAGGGGATTCATGATTGGCTGTTTTACTGCCCCAAGTCAAACGAGACCACCCTCGTGTTTCTATGATAATTCAGTCCGGAGATATCCCTTTGATCTCTTTCAATGGAAGTCTATGGGAGTTGTTGCTAAGGTGCTCTAAATGGTTGCTAGGGCGTGGCTTGATAGCTTCACAATGATCCTGAGAGACTGACTGGTCATCTGAGTAAAATGAGCCCGCCCCCTTGTCTCTAAGACACTGTGATCCAGAGTTATGTTCAATACAAAATCTACCATAGACTTAACATTGGGGCAAATTTGGGCAGCTCATGCCCCCCAGGGGTGCAACTTTTACCCCATTGTGAGGTATGTTCTCACAGAGCCTGTCAGCCTCTTCAAATCTGGTTAATCACACGTCTCTGTGAAATCCTCGATCTGAGCTATGACTCGTCAAAGTTCGGCGCAATGTTAAGTCAATGGGATTTTTTGCCCAATTTTTTGCCCCTGGGGCAATCACCGTACCCCCGATCGATTATAAAAGTCATAGGACACCATTCCCAAATAATCCGCACGATTTGACGCCTCATTTGTGGGTTTTCGACCAAAAAATTTTGAAAAAAATTCCATTGACTTACATTGGGGCAACTTTGGGCAGCTCCTGCCCCCCAGGGGTGCAACTTTTACCCCATTGTGAGGTATGTTCTCACAGAGCCTGTCAGCCTCTTCAAATGTGGTAAATCACATGTCTCTGCGAAATCCTCGCTTTGAGCTATGACTCGTCAAAGTTCGGCGCAATGTTAAGTCAATGGGATTTTTTGCCCAATTTTTTGCCCCTGGGGCAAACACCGTACCCCCGATCGCTTATAAAAGTCATAGCACACCTCTCCTCAATGAGCCGCACGATTTGACACCTCATTCATGGGTCTACGCCAAAAGGTGCGGGACGAGTTAGGTGCCGAAGTTTTGTACGGAAGAAGAAGAAGAAGAAAAATAAGTATGTGAGATTACAATAGTGTTGCTTTGCAAGCACCACTAACTAGAATGTACATTTCCTGAAGAAAATGTGAGTGGTGCTTGCCGTGGCAAAATTTCTTACCACAATGTCCCACCTACTGCCCAAAGTTGAAAGAGGCCACCCCCATGACAGTAGAATGTTCTGGTGCAGAGATATAGGTGTTGTTCCATGGTTGCTAGGGAAACCCATCTGGTTGATATGCAGTTACTAAGGTGTCAGCCACCAACGCTACTTGCCATCCTGAGTAAAATATGTCAACCCGGAAGTCTCTACGATTTTCTAGTACAGAGATATGTGATTTGTTACATGGTTGCTAGGGTAACCCCATCTGGTTGCTAGGCAGTTACCAAGGGGCAAGCCAACAATGCTCCTTGCCATCCTAAATGAAAAAAGTCAACACGGAATCACTACAATTTTCTGGTTCAGAGATATATGATTTGTTACTTGGTTGCTAGGGTAACCCCATCTGGTTGCTAGGCAGTTACCAAGGTGACAGCCAACAATGCTCCTTGCTCTCCTGAGTGAAATAAGTCAACCCGGAAGTCTCTGTGATTTTCTTGTGCAGAGATATGTGATTTGTTTATTGGTTGCTAGGGTAACCCCATCTGGTTGCTAGGCAGTTACCAAGGTGACAGGCAACAATGCTCCTTGCCATCCTGAGTGAAATAAGTCAACCCGGAAGTCTCTGTGATTTTCTAGTACAGAGATATGTGATTTGTTTCTTGGTTGCTAGGGTAACCCCATCTGGTTGTTAGGCAGTTACCAAGGTGACAGCCAAGAATGCTCCTTGCCATCCTGACTGAAATAAGTCAACCTGGAATCTCTACGATTTTGTGGTTCAGAGATACGTGATTTGTTAATTGGTTGCTAGGGTAACCCCATCTGGTTGCTAGGCAGTTACCAAGGTGACAGCCAACAATGCTCCTTGCCATCCTGAGTGAAATAAGTCAACCCGGAAGTCTCTGTGATTTTCTTGTGCAGAGATGTGTGATTTGTTTCTTGGTTGCTAGGGTAACCCCATCTGGTTGCTAGGCAGTTACCAAGGTGACAGCAAACAATGCTCTGTGCCATCCTGAGTGAAATAAGTCAACCCGGAAGTCTCTGTGATTTTCTTGTGCAGAGATATGTGATTTGTTTATTGGTTGCTAGGGTAACCCCATTTGGTTGCTAGGCAGTTACCAGGGTGATATTTATCAAGTCTACTTTCCATCCTGAGTGAAATAAGTCAACCCGGAAGTCTCTACGACATTCTGATCCTAAGATTCACATCTTAGTGATATTGAATGGATGTCAATGGTGTTTTGTTGCTAGGGTGCTTTAAATGGTTGCTAGGGCGTGGCTAAGTAGTTCACATGATGAAAGATGAAGACTGATTACTCACCCAATTAAAACAAAGCAACTATCATGTCTCTAGGACATTCTGATCTGAAGATATCTTACATCAATTGAAATCAATAAATGTGGTTGCTAGGGTGCTCCAAATTGTTGCTAGGGAGTAGCTTGGCAGCTGCCAATGATGAATCTCCAATGGCTGCTTGTCAGTATGAATGATACAAACCAACTCCCATGCCTCTGTGACATTCAGAATGGAAGATATCTCTCTTTGGATTTTGGTTGCTAAGGTGCTCGAAAATGGTTGCTAGGGAGGGGCTAGGAAGTGTTGAGGGGATTCATGATTGGCTGTTTTACTGCCCCAAGTCAAACGAGACCACCCTCGTGTTTCTATGATAATTCAGTCCAGAGATATCCCTTTGATCTCTTTCAATGGAAGTCTATGGGAGTTGTTGCTAAGGTGCTCTAAATGGTTGCTAGGGCGTGGCTTGATAGCTTCACAATGATCCTGAGAGACTGATTGGTCATCTGAGTAAAATGAGCCCGCCCCCTTGTCTCTAAGACACTGTGATCCAGAGTTATGTTCAATACAAAATCTACCATAGACTTAACATTGGGGCAACTTTGGGCAGCTCATGCCCCCCAGGGGTGCAACTTTTACCCCATTGTGAGGTATGTTCTCACAGAGCCTGTCAGCCTCTTCAAATGTGGTTAATCACACGTGTCTGTGAAATCCTCGATCTGAGCTATGACTCGTCAAAGTTCGGCGCAATGTTAAGTCAATGGGATTTTTTGCCCAATTTTTTGCCCCTGGGGCAATCACCGTACCCCCGATCGATTATAAAAGTCATAGGACACCATTCCCAAATAATCCGCACGATTTGACGTCTCATTTGTGGGTTTTCGACCAAAAAATTTTGAAAAAAATTCCATTGACTTACATTGGGGCAACTTTGGGCAGCTCCTGCCCCCCAGGGGTGCAACTTTTACCCCATTGTGAGGTATGTTCTCACAGAGCCTGTCAGCCTCTTCAAATGTGGTAAATCACATGTCTCTGCGAAATCCTCGCTTTGAGCTATGACTCGTCAAAGTTCGGCGCAATGTTAAGTCAATGGGATTTTTTGCCCAATTTTTTGCCCCTGGGGCAAACACCGTACCCCCGATCGCTTATAAAAGTCATAGCACACCTCTCCTCAATGAGCCGCACGATTTGACACCTCATTCATGGGTCTACGCCAAAAGGTGCGGGACGAGTTAGGTGCCGAAGTTTTGTACGGAAGAAGAAGAAGAAGAAGAAGAAGAAGAAGAAGAAAAATAAGTATGTGAGATTACAATAGTGTTGCTTTGCAAGCACCACTAACTAGAATGTACATTTCCTGAAGAAAATGTGAGTGGTGCTTGCCGTGGCAAAATTTCTTACCATAATGTCCCACCTACTGCCCAAAGTTGAAAGAGGCCACCCCCATGACAGTAGGATGTTCTGGTGCAAAGATATTGGTGTTGTTCCATGGTTGCTAGGAAAACCCATCTGGTTGATATGCAGTTACTAAGGTGACAGCCACCAATGCTACTTGCCATCCTGAGTAAAATAAGTCAACCCGGAAGTCTTTACGATTTTCTAGTAGAGAGATATGTGATTTGTTACTTGGTTGCTAGGGTAACCCCATCTGGTTGCTAGGCAGTTAACAAGGGGCAAGCCAACAATGCTCCTTGCCATCCTGAGTGAAATAAGTCAACCCGGAAATCTCTGTGATTTTCTTGTGCAGAGATATGTGATTTGTTTCTTGGTTGCTAGGGTAACCCCATCTGGTTGCTAGGCAGTTACCAAGGTGACAGCCAACAATGCTCCTTGCCATCCTGAGTGAAATAAGTCAACCCAGAAGTCTCTGTGATTTTCTAGTACAGAGATATGTGATTTGTTTCTTGGTTGCTAGTGTAACCCCATCTGGTCGCTAGGCAGTTACCAAGGTGACAGCCAACAATGTTCCTTGCCATCCTGAGTGAAATAAGTCAACCTGCAAGTCTCTGTGATTTTCTTGTGCAGAGATATATGATTTGTTTCTTGGTTGCTAGGGTAACCCCATTTGGTTGCTAGGCAGTTACCAAGGTGACAGCCAACAATGCTCCTTGCCATCCTGAGTGAAATAAGTCAACCCAGAAGTCTCTGTGATTTTCTTGTGCAGAGATATGCGATTTCTTTCTTGGTTGCTAGGGTAACCCCATCTGGTTGCTAGGCAGTTACCTACGTGATACTCATAAGGCCCCTTGCAATCCTGTGAGAAATATTTCAACCCCTATGTCTCTACGATGTTCTGGTTCAAAGATATTTGATTTGTTACTTGGTTGCTAGGGTAACCCCATCTGGTTGCTAGGCAGTTATCAAGGTGACAGGGAACAATGCTCCTTGCCATCCTGAGTGAAATAAGTCAACCCGGAAGTCTCTACGTCATTCTGATCCCAAGATACACATCTTAGTGATTTTGAATGGATGTCAATGGTTCTTTGTTGCTAGGGTGCTTTAAATGGTTGCTAGGGCGTGGCTAAGTAGTTCACATGATGAAAGCTGAAGACTGATTACTCACCCAATTAAAACAAAGCAACTATCATGTCTCTAGGACATTCTGATCTGAAGATATCTTACTGTAATTGAAATCAATAAATGTGGTTGCTAGGGTGCTCTAAATTGTTGCTAGGGAGTGGCTTGGCAGCTGCCAATGATGAATCTCCAAAGGCTGCTTGTCAGTATGAATGATATAAACCAACTCCCATGCCTCTGTGACATTCAGAATGGAAGATATCTCTCTTTGGATATTGGTTGCTAAGGTGCTCGAAAATGGTTGCTAGGGAGGGGCTAGGAAGTGTTGAGGGGATTCATGATTGGCTGTTTTACTGGCCCAAGTCAAACGAGACCACCCTTGTGTTTCTATGGTAATTCAGTCCAGAAAAATCCCTTTGATCTCTTTCAATGGAAGTCTATGGGAGTTGTTGCTAAGGTGCTCTAAATGGTTGCTAGGGCGTGGCTTGATAGCTTCACAATGATCCTGAGAGACTGATTGGTCATCTGAGTAAAATGAGCCCGTCCCCTTGTCTCTAAGACACTGTGATCCAGAGTTATGTTCAATACAAAATCTACCATTGACTTAACATTGGGGCAAATTTGGGCAGCTCCTGCCCCCCAGGGGTGCAACTTTTACCCCATTGTGAGGTATGTTCTCACAGAGCCTGTCAGCCTCTTCAAATGTGGTAAATCACACGTCTGTGTGATATCCTCGCTCTGAGCTATGACTCGTCAAAGTTCGGAGCAATGTTAAGTCAATGGGATTTTTTGCCCATTTTTTTGCCCCTGGGGCAAATACCATACCCCCGATCGCTTATAAAAGTCATAGCACACCATTCCCAAATAATCTGCACGATTTGATGCCTCATTCGTGGGTCTGTGACCAAAAAATTTTGCAAAAAATTCCATTGACTTACATTGGGGCAACTTTGGGCAGCTCCTGCCCCCCAGGGGTAAAAGTTTTACCCCATTGTGAGGTATGTTCTCACAGAGCCTGTCAGCCTCTTCAAATCTCATAAATCACACGTCTCTGCGAAATCCTCGCTCTGAGCTATGACTCGTCAAAGTTCGGCTCAATGTTAAGTCAATGGGATTTTTTGCCCATTTTTTTGCCCCTGGGGCAAACACCGTACCCCCGATCGCTTATAAAAGTCATAGCACACCTCTCCTCAATGAGCCGCACGATTTGACACCTCATTCATGGGTCTACGCCAAAAGGTGCGGGACGAGTTAGGTGCCGAAGTTTTGTACGGAAGAAGAAGAAGAAGAAGAAGAAGAAGAAAAACTAGAATGTACATTTCCTGAAGAAAATGTGAGTGGTGCTTGCCGTGGCAAAATTTCTTACCATAATGTCCCACCTACTGCCCAAAGTTGAAAGAGGCCACCCCCATGACAGTAGGATGTTCTGGTGCAAAGATATTGGTGTTGTTCCATGGTTGCTAGGAAAACCCATCTGGTTGATATGCAGTTACTAAGGTGACAGCCACCAATGCTACTTGCCATCCTGAGTAAAATAAGTCAACCCGGAAGTCTTTACGATTTTCTAGTAGAGAGATATGTGATTTGTTACTTGGTTGCTAGGGTAACCCCATCTGGTTGCTAGGCAGTTAACAAGGGGCAAGCCAACAATGCTCCTTGCCATCCTGAGTGAAATAAGTCAACCCGGAAATCTCTGTGATTTTCTTGTGCAGAGATATGTGATTTGTTTCTTGGTTGCTAGTGTAACCCCATCTGGTCGCTAGGCAGTTACCAAGGTGATAGCCAACAATGTTCCTTGCCATCCTGAGTGAAATAAGTCAACCTGCAAGTCTCTGTGATTTTCTTGTGCAGAGATATATGATTTGTTTCTTGGTTGCTAGGGTAACCCCATTTGGTTGCTAGGCAGTTACCAAGGTGACAGCCAACAATGCTCCTTGCCATCCTGAGTGAAATAAGTCAACCCAGAAGTCTCTGTGATTTTCTTGTGCAGAGATATGCGATTTCTTTCTTGGTTGCTAGGGTAACCCCATCTGGTTGCTAGGCAGTTACCTACGTGATACTCATAAGGCCCCTTGCAATCCTGTGAGAAATATTTCAACCCCTATGTCTCTACGATGTTCTGGTTCAAAGATATTTGATTTGTTACTTGGTTGCTAGGGTAACCCCATCTGGTTGCTAGGCAGTTATCAAGGTGACAGGGAACAATGCTCCTTGCCATCCTGAGTGAAATAAGTCAACCCGGAAGTCTCTACATCATTCTGATCCCAAGATACACATCTTAGTGATTTTGAATGGATGTCAATGGTTCTTTGTTGCTAGGGTGCTTTAAATGGTTGCTAGGGCGTGGCTAAGTAGTTCACATGATGAAAGCTGAAGACTGATTACTCACTCAATTAAAACAAAGCAACTATCATGTCTCTAGGACATTCTGATCTGAAGATATCTTAATGTAATTGAAATCAATAAATGTGGTTGCTAGGGTGCTCTAAATTGTTGCTAGGGAGTGGCTTGGCAGCTGCCAATGATGAATCTCCAAAGGCTGCTTGTCAGTATGAATGATATAAACCAACTCCCATGCCTCTGTGACATTCAGAATGGAAGATATCTCTCTTTGGATATTGGTTGCTAAGGTGCTCGAAAATGGTTGCTAGGGAGGGGCTAGGAAGTGTTGAGGGGATTCATGATTGGCTGTTTTACTGGCCCAAGTCAAACGAGACCACCCTTGTGTTTCTATGGTAATTCAGTCCAGAAAAATCCCTTTGATCTCTTTCAATGGAAGTCTATGGGACTTGTTGCTAAGGTACTGTAAATGGTTGCTAGGGCGTGGCTTGATAGCTTCACAATGATCCTGAGAGACTGATTGGTCGTCTGAGTAAAATGAGCCTGCCCCCTTGTCTCTAAGACACTGTGATCCAGAGTTATGTTCAATACAAAATCTACCATAGACTTAACATTGGGGCAAATTTGGGCAGCTCCTGCCCCCAAGGGGTGCAACTTTTACCCCATTGTGAGGTATGTTCTCACAGAGCCTGTAAGCCTCTTCAAATGTGGTAAATCACACGTCTCTGTGAAATCCTTGCTCTGAGCTATGACTTGTCAAAGTTCGGCGCAATGTTAAGTCAATGGGATTTTTTGCCCAATTTTTTGCCCCTGGGGCAAATACCGTACCCCCGATCACTTATAAAAGTCATAGCACACCATTCCCAAATAATCCGCACGATTTGATGCCTCATTCGTGGGTCTGTGACCAAAAAATTTTGCCAAAAATTCCATTGACTTACATTGGGGCAACTTTGGGCAGCTCCTGCCCCCCAGGGGTAAAAGTTTTACCCCATTGTGAGGTATGTTCTCACAGAGCCTGTCAGCCTCTTCAAATGTGGTAAATCACACGTCTCTGCGAAATCCTCGCTCTGAGCTATGACTCGTCAAAGTTCAGCTCAATGTTAAGTCAATGGGATTTTTTGCCCAATTTTTTGCCCCTGGGGCAAACACCGTACCCCCGATCGCTTATAAAAGTCATAGCACACCTCTCCTCAATGAGCCGCACGATTTGACACCTCATTCATGGGTCTACGCCAAAAGGTGCGGGACGAGTTACGCGCCGAAGTTTTGTACGGAAGAAGAAGAAGAAGAAGAAGAAGAAAAATAAGTATGTGAGATTACAATAGTGTTGCTTTGCAAGCACCACTAATAAGTATGTGAGATTACAATAGTGTTGCTTTGCAAGCACCACTAACTAGAATGTACATTTCCTGAAGAAAATGTGAGTGGTGCTTGCCGTGGCAAAATTTCTTACCACAATGTCCCACCTACTGCCCAAAGTTGAAAGAGGCCACCCCCATGACAGTAGGATGTTCTGGTGCAGAGATATTGGTGTTGTTCCATGGTTGCTAGGGAAACCCATCTGGTTGATATGCAGTTACTAAGGTGACAGCCACCAATGCTACTTACCATCCTGAGTAAAATAAGTCAATCCGGAAGTCTCTACGATTTTGTAGTACAGAGATATGTGATTTGTTTCTTGGTTGCTAGGGTAACCCCATCTGGTTGCTAGGCAGTTACCAAGGTGACAGCCAACAATGCTCCTTGCTCTCCTGAGTGAAATAAGTCAACCCGGAAGTCTCTGTGATTTTCTTGTGCAGCGATATGTGATTTGTTTATTGGTTGCTAGGGTAACCCCATCTGGTTACTAGGCAGTTACCAAGGTGACAGGCAACAATGCTCCTTGCCATCCAGACTGAAATAAGTCAACCCGGAAGTCTCTGTGATTTTCTAGTACAGAGATATGTGATTTGTTTCTTGGTTGCTAGGGTAACCCCATCTGGTTGCTAGGCAGTTACCAAGGTGACAGCCAAGAATGCTCCTTGCCATCCTGACTGAAATAAGTCAACCTGGAATCTCTACGATTTTCTGGTTCAGAGATACGTGATTTGTTAATTGGTTGCTAGGGTAACCCCATCTGGTTGCTAGGCAGTTACCAAGGTGACAGCCAACAATGCTCCTTGCCATCCTGAGTGAAATAAGTCAACCCGGTAGTCTCTGTGATTTTCTTGTGCAGAGATGTGTGATTTGTTTCTTGGTTGCTAGGGTAACCCCATCTGGTTGCTAGGCAGTTACCAAGGTGACAGGCAACAATGCTCCTTGCCATCCTGAGTGAAATAAGTCAACCCGGAAGTCTCTGTGATTTTCTTGTGCAGAGATATGTGATTTATTTCTTGGTTGCTAGGGTAACCCCATCTGGTTGCTAGGCAGTTACCAAGGTGACAGCAAACAATGCTCCGTGCCATCCTGAGTGAAATAAGTCAACCCGGAAGTCTCTGTGATTTTCTTGTGCAGAGATATGTGATTTGTTTATTGGTTGCTAGGGTAACCCCATTTGGTTGCTAGGCAGTTACCAGGGTGATATTTATCAAGTCTACTTTCCATCCTGAGTGAAATAAGTCAACCCGGAAGTCTCTACGACATTCTGATCCTAAGATACACATCTTAGTGATATTGAATGGATGTCAATGGTGTTTTGTTGCTAGGGTGCTTTAAATGGTTGCTAGGGCGTGGCTAAGTAGTTCACATGATGAAAGATGAAGACTGATTACTCACCCAATTAAAACAAAGCAACTATCATGTCTCTAGGACATTCTGATCTGAAGATATCTTACTTCAATTGAAATCAATAAATGTGGTTGCTAGGGTGCTCCAAATTGTTGCTAGGGAGTGGCTTGGCAGCTGCCAATGATGAATATCCCATGGCTGCTTGTCAGTATGAATGATACAAACCAACTCCCATGCCTCTGTGACATTCAGAATGGAAGATATCTCTCTTTGGATTTTGGTTGCTAAGGTGCTCGAAAATGGTTGCTAGGGAGGGGCTAGGAAGTGTTGAGGGGATTCATGATTGGCTGTTTTACTGCCCCAAGTCAAACGAGACCACCCTCGTGTTTCTATGATAATTCAGTCCGGAGATATCCCTTTGATCTCTTTCAATGGAAGTCTATGGGAGTTGTTGCTAAGGTGCTCTAAATGGTTGCTAGGGCGTGGCTTGATAGCTTCACAATGATCCTGAGAGACTGACTGGTCATCTGAGTAAAATGAGCCCGCCCCCTTGTCTCTAAGACACTGTGATCCAGAGTTATGTTCAATACAAAATCTACCATAGACTTAACATTGGGGCAACTTTGGGCAGCTCATGCCCCCCAGGGGTGCAACTTTTACCCCATTGTGAGGTATGTTCTCACAGAGCCTGTCAGCCTCTTCAAATCTGGTTAATCACACGTCTCTGTGAAATCCTCGATCTGAGCTATGACTCGTCAAAGTTCGGCGCAATGTTAAGTCAATGGGATGTTTTGCCCAATTTTTTGCCCCTGGGGCAATCACCGTACCCCCGATCGATTATAAAAGTCATAGGACACCATTCCCAAATAATCCGCACGATTTGACGCCTCATTTGTGGGTTTTCGACCAAAAAATTTTGAAAAAAATTCCATTGACTTACATTGGGGCAACTTTGGGCAGCTCCTGCCCCCCAGGGGTGCAACTTTTACCCCATTGTGAGGTATGTTCTCACAGAGCCTGTCAGCCTCTTCAAATGTGGTAAATCACATGTCTCTGCGAAATCCTCGCTTTGAGCTATGACTCGTCAAAGTTCGGCGCAATGTTAAGTCAATGGGATTTTTTGCCCAATTTTTTGCCCCTGGGGCAAACACCGTACCCCCGATCGCTTATAAAAGTCATAGCACACCTCTCCTCAATGAGCCGCACGATTTGACACCTCATTCATGGGTCTACGCCAAAAGGTGCGGGACGAGTTAGGTGCCGAAGTTTTGTACGGAAGAAGAAGAAGAAGAAGAAGAAGAAGAAAAATAAGTATGTGAGATTACAATAGTGTTGCTTTGCAAGCACCACTAACTAGATAGGTACATTTCCTGAAGAAAATGTGAGTGGTGCTTGCCGTGGCAAAATTTCTTACCACAATGTCCCACCTACTGCCCAAAGTTGAAAGAGGCCATCCCCATGACAGTAGGATGTTCTGGTGCAGAGATATAGGTGTTGTTCCATGGTTGCTAGGGAAACCCATCTGGTTGATATGCAGTTACTAAGGTGACAGCCACTAACGCTACTTGCCATCCTGAGTAAAATAAGTCAACCCGGAAGTCTCTACGATTTTCTAGTACAGAGATATGTGATTTGTTACTTGGTTGCTAGGGTAAACCCTTCTGGTTGCTAGGAAGTTACCAAGGGGCAAGCCAACAATGCTCCTTGCCATCCTGAGTGAAATAAGTCAATCCGGAAGTCTCTGTGATTTTCTTGTGCAGAGATATGTGATTTGTTTCTTGGTTGCTAGGGTAACCCCATCTGGTTGCTAGGCAGTTACCAAGGTGACAGCCAACAATGCTCCTTGCCATCCTGAGTGAAATAAGTCAACCCGGAAGTCTCTGTGATTTTCTTGTGCAGAGATATGTGATTTGTTTCTTGGTTGCTAGGGTAACCCCATCTGGTTGCTAGGCAGTTACCAAGGTCGCAGGCAACAATGCTCCTTGCCATCCTGAGTGAAATAAGTCAAACTGGAAGTCTCTGTGATTTTCTTGTGCAGAGATATGTGATTTGTTTCTTGGTTGCTAGGGTAACCCCATCTGGTTGCTAGGCAGTTACCAAGGTGACAGCCAACAATGCTCCTTGCCATCCTGAGTGAAATAATTCAACCCGGAAGTCTCTGTGATTTTCTTGTGCAGAGATATGTGATTTGTTTCATGGTTGCTAGGGTAACCCCATTTGGTTGCTAGGCAGTTACCAAAGTAACATCCAACAATGCTCCTTGCCATCTTGAGTGAAATAAGTCAACTCGGAAGTCTCTACGATTTTGTAGTGCAAAGATATGAGATTTGTTACTTGGTTGCTATGGTAAACCCATCTGGTTGCTAGGCAGTTACCAGGGTGATATTTATCAAGTCTACTTTCCATCCTGAGTGAAATAAGTCAACCCGGAAGTCTCTACGACATTCTGATCCTAAGATACACATCTTAGTGATTTTGAATGGATGTCAATGGTGTTTTGTTGCTAGGGTGCTTTAAATGGTTGCTAGGGCATGGCTAAGTAGTTCATATGATGAAAGCTGAAGACTGGTTACTCACCCAATGAAAACAAAGCAACTATCATGTCTCTAGGACATTCTGATCTGAAGATATCTTACTGTAATTGAAATCAATAAATGTGGTTGCTAAGGTGCTCTAAATTGTTGCTAGGGAGTGGCTTGGCAGCTGCCAATGATGAATCTCCAAAGGCTGCTTGTCAGTATGAATGATATAAACCAACTCCCATGCTTCTGTGACATTCAGAACGGAAGATATCTCTCTTTGGATTTTGGTTGCTAAGGTGCTCGAAAATGGTTGATAGGGAGGGGCTAGAAAGTGTTGAGGGGATTCATGATTGGCTGTTTTATTGCCCCAAGTCAAATGAGACCACCCTCGTGTTTCTATGATAATTCAGTCCGGAGAAATCCCTTTGATCTCTTTCAATGGAAGTCTATGGGACTTGTTGCTAAGGTACTGTAAATGGTTGCTAGGGCGTGGCTTGATAGCTTCACAATGATCCTGAGAGACTGATTGGTCGTCTGAGTAAAATGAGCCCGCCCCCTTGTCTCTAAGACACTGTGATCTAGAGTTATGTTCAATACAAAATCGTGTAGGACGGCCCATAGACTTAACATTGGGGCAACTTTGGGCAGCTCCTGCCCCCCAGGGGTGCAACTCTTACCCCATTGTGAGGTATGTTCTCACAGAGTCTGTCAGCCTCTTCAAATGTGGTAAATCACACGTCTCTGCGAAATCCTCACTCTGAGCTATGACTTGTCAAAGTTTGGCGCAATGTTAAGTCAATGGGATTTTTTGCCCAATTTTTTGCCCCTGGGGCGAACACCGTACCCCCGATCGCTTATAAAAGTCATAGCACAGGTGTCCTCAACAGGCCGTTCGATTTGAAACCTCATTCGTGGGTCTACGCCAAAAGGTGCGGGACGAGTTAGGTGCCGAAGTTTTGTACGGAAGAAGAAGAAAAATAAGTATGTGAGATTACAATAGTGTTGCTTTGCAAGCACCACTAATAAGTATGTGAGATTACAATAGTGTTGCTTTGCAAGCACCACTAATAATAAGTATGACCAATAACAATAGTGTTGCCTTGCCTTTGGCAAGCACCACTAATAATAAGTATGAGCAATAACAATAGTGTTGCCTTGCCTTTGGCAAGCACCAAAAATAAGTATGTGAGATTACAATAGTGTTGCTTTGCAAGCACCACTAATAAGAAGAATAAGTATGCAAGAGAACACTAGTGATGCTTTGCCTTTGGCAAGCACCACTAATAAGAAGAATAAGTATGCAAGAGAACACTAGTGATGCTTTGCCTTTGGCAAGCACCACTAATAATAAGTATGCAAGAGAACACTAGTGATGCTTTGCCTTTGGCAAGCACCACTAATAAGAAGAATAAGTATGTGAGATTACAATAGTGTTGCTTTGCAAGCACCACTAATAAGTATGTGAGATTACAATAGTGTTGCTTTGCAAGCACCACTAATAAGAAGAATAAGTATGCAAGAGAACACTAGTGATGCTTTGCCTTTGGCAAGCACCACTAATAAGAAGAATAAGTATGCAAGAGAACACTAGTGATGCTTTGCCTTTGGCAAGCACCACTAATAAGTATGCAAGAGAACACTAGTGATGCTTTGCCTTTGGCAAGCACCACTAATAATAAGTATGCAAGAGAACACTAGTGATGCTTTGCCTTTGGCAAGCACCACTAATAAGTATGCAAGAGAACACTAGTGATGCTTTGCCTTTGGCAAGCACCACTAATAAGAAGAATAAGTATGTGAGATTACAATAGTGTTGCTTTGCAAGCACCACTAATAAGTATGTGAGATTACAATAGTGTTGCTTTGCAAGCACCACTAATAAGTATGCAAGAGAACACTAGTGATGCCTTGCCTTTGGCAAGCACCACTAATAATAATAAGTTTAAATAGGATTTCAGTAAGTTGGCTTTCTCAAGCCAACCTAATTACATTGTCTATTGGTGAGATGCCACTAAATCACAAAAGAGGATGGAACTCTATTTACACCTGAAAGAGATTACAAAACTGTTGTTGTTTGAAAGAGCATAAAGTGAGAAAGACACTGAGAAAGTACAGACTGAGTGATCACTGTCTGGCTATAGAGAGAGGACAGCACAGACAGAGATAGCAGCCGCGAGAGCAGAGACTGTGTTCACTGTGCTCTCAGAGAGAGGTGGAAACAGAAGAACACTTCCTGCTGCACTGTGATCACTATCACAACATCCGATCTGTCTACTTTACACAATTATAACAAATAGCACCACATTTTATTGCATTACCAAATCCTGAAAAATTAAGACATATTTTGGGAGAAAACTCCAGCTTGATCACAACAGCAGCAAAATATGTATATGTATATGTTAATATATCTTAACATGTCTGAATGTGTGTACAGTTTTTTTTCTCAATCATTTTCTTATTTTAAAAAATCAAAATAAAATAAAAAGTATTCATGTATTTATTGATTGATTGATATTTTCTTTATGTACTATTGTGGCAGCGGGGGCGTGGTCAAGCGCCCGTCCGGAGAGGGGGAGCGGTAAGGGCGCTTACACCTGAGCTAAAATATGTCTAACACCTGTCTCTAATTTCAGTGAGCACGGGGAGAGCGGCATAAAAGAGCCACAGCACCGCCAGTAAGAGGGAGAGAAACGCCAGTCCAGTGTTGGCAACCCCAGTTAAAAGCCTGAAAAGTTTATGTTACCCTGAAGTTGCGAATTTAAGTTTGTGTTACCCTTTCCTGTTTGAATTAAAGTAAACCCTTACCTTTGTGTTGGAAAGCCTGTCGCCGTGTCCTTCTTCCCTGCCCAGTCGAGACCCTTTTGTTACACTGGTGCCGAAACCCGGGAACGTTATTACCAGAAGCATGGAAGGTCGTCCCGTAGAGTCCTCCCAGCTGACCGAAGTCCTCCAGTCCCTCGCTGCATTACATCAAAGCCACCAGCACTCCCTGCTTGAGCTCCGAGAGGACCAAGATCGACGGTTCTTTGAGATCTTGCGGGCTCAAGCAGAGGATCGACATGCCATCCGGAGCCTCCTCAGCCGGGAGGTCGCTCCCGCCACAGCCGCGACCCCGGACAATCATTCCCCGTTGCCCCCTCCCACGTTACAGAAGATGGGGGTGACGGACGACCCAGAGGCCTTTTTGGACTTGTTCGAGCGCACCGCCGAAATTTGGGGCTGGCCGCGCGAACTATGGGCAGCCCGCCTCGTTCCTCTTTTGTCCGGGGAAGCCCAACTCACGGCTCAACAACTGCCGGCAACGAACCTCCTGGCCTATCCGGACTTGAGGAGAGCCATCCTGCAACGGGTTGGTCGGAGTCCCGAGGAAAATCGCCAACTCTTCCGGGCCATGAAGCTGGAAAAAGCCGACCGCCCGTTTGCGTTTGCTCAGCTGCTCCGTGATGCCTGCCGGAGGTGGCTGCTAGTGGGGGGCCGCGACGTCAAGGGACTTATTGACCAGGTGGTGCTGGAGCAATTCATCCAGCGATTGCCCAGGAGAACAGCGGAGTGGGTCCAATGCCACCGCCCGGCGTCGCTGGAGGTGGCCGTTCAGCTCGTGGAGGACCACATGGCGGCGATTCCAAGGGCGGATGAGCCCTCTCTCTCTCTCTCTCCCTCCCCTCCCCCTGTGTTTTTTTCTACTCTTCCCCATCCCCCTCCCCCCTCTCGCTCTGTCTTCTCTCCAGGGTCCGTTCCTGCCCCCCGCAGGCGAGGAGCCTGGCAAAGACCCACGGTGGCGTCGCACACCCCCCCCAACATTCAGCCGCTCTCCCCCTCAGGTGGGGGCGTCCGCCGACGCAGGTACGGGGGTGGCGTCTGGGCCAGCCTGTTGGAGGTGCGGGGACCCGGGCCACTTCCGTGATCAGTGTCCGATGATGGAAGTGGGGACGGTGGTTCGGGTCTCCGATCCCCCGCATGCTGCCCCCGATCGGGCTGGAGCGTACCGGATTCCGGTAAGAATCCAGGGGGGTACACACCAAGCATTGCTGGATACCGGTTGCAATCAGACTACCATCCATCAACGCTTGGTTCAACCCGGGGCTTTGGGCACAGCTAGACGGGTGAGGGTGAGGTGCGTGCATGGGGATATTCACAAGTACCCGATGGTGATCTTGATGGTGAAATTCCGGGGGAAAAAGCATAGAGTGGAGGCAGCGGTTAGTCCCCGCCTCACCCATCCTCTGATTTTGGGGACCGATTGGCCAGCGTTTAAAGATGTGCTGGGGGATATGTACGATGTGCGATGCTTTGACAGGGGAGGCGGAGCCGGGGCCGTCCTCGGCTGCTCCAAATCGGGATGACGAGGAGAGGGGCGAGGCTTCCGCCCCTCCTCTTCGCAGGGAATTCCCTGACGAGGATTTCCCTTTGGAGCAGTCGCGGGACGAAACCCTCAAGCATGCCTTTGATCAGGTGAAAATGATCGATGGACAGCGTCTTCAGCCAGACATCGCTCTCGCATACCCCTATTTTACAATTATAAATGACCGACTATATAGAGTGACGCAGGACACTCAAACGAAAGAAAATATGACACAGCTTTTGATTCCACGGAGCCGCCGGGAAATGTTATTCCAGGCGGCTCATTATAATCCCATGGCGGGTCATCTAGGGGAAAGAAAAACACTTCTCCGACTAATAGCCCGTTTTTATTGGCCGGGCATTAGCGGTGACGTCCGCAGGTGGTGTGCGGCATGCCGCGAATGCCAGCTGGTAAACCCACCGGCCACCCCAAAAGCGCCATTGCGCCCTCTTCCGTTGATCGAGGTCCCCTTCGAGAGAATTGGAATGGACCTCGTCGGGCCATTAGAGCGGACAGCACGGGGACATCGCTTTGTGTTAGCCCTAGTGGATTACGCAACGCGATATCCGGAAGCAGTGCCTCTAGGCAACATCTCAGCACGTAGTGTTGCTGGGGCGCTCTTCAAAATAATCTCCCGGGTGGGGATTCCAAAAGAAATCCTCACCGATCAAGGCACAACGTTTATGTCATGCACACTTCGCGAACTTTACGATCTATTGGGCATTAAATCGATCCGCACTAGTGTGTATCATCCACAGACAGATGGCCTAGTGGAACGTTTTAACAAAACCCTCAAAAACATGATTCGTAAGTTCGTGCACGAGGATGCTAAAAACTGGGACAGATGGCTCGATCCCCTGTTGTTTGCAGTGCGAGAGGTCCCGCAAGCCTCAACCGGCTTCTCTCCATTTGAGCTGTTGTACGGGCGACGCCCGCGCAGCATCTTAGATGTCTTACGAGAAGGCTGGGAGGAAGGACCTACGAATAGCAAAAATGAAATTCAATACGTTCTTGACCTCAGAGCAAAGCTCCACACTTTGGGAAAACTAACACAGGAGAATTTGCTCCGGGCTCAAGAACGTCAATGCCGGCTGTACGACAGGGGAGCGCAGCTGAGGGAATTTGCACCGGGAGATAAAGTTCTTGTATTGCTTCCCACATCGAGCTCCAAATTACTCGCCAAGTGGCAAGGGCCCGTCGAGGTCACACGACAAGTGGGTGATCTCGATTATGAGGTTAAGCGAACCGATAGGGGGAATGTGCGTCAAATTTACCACCTCAACCTCCTTAAATTATGGAGGGAGGCGGTCCCTGTATCGTTGGCTACGGTGGTCCCAGAGAGGGCGGAGCTCGGACCGGAGGTAAATCCAAAACCAGATCTCGATGCCCCGGTCATTTGCGGAGACCACCTCTCCCTGTGCCAGCGAGCAGAGGTTGCCAGGTTGCAGAAGGAGTTTGCGGACGTGTTTTCTCCCCTGCCGGGTCGCACGAACCTCATCCAGCACCATATCGAGACAGAGCCGGGGGCGGTCGTTCGTTGCCGCCCTTATCGCCTCCCCGAGCATAGAAAGAAAATTGTTCGGGATGAATTGGATGCCATGCTTGATATGGGGGTAATAGAAGAATCCCACAGCGACTGGTCCAGCCCGGTCGTTCTTGTTCCCAAGAGTGACGGTTCGGTGCGGTTCTGTGTGGATTACAGAAAAGTCAAGGCGGTGTCTAAATTTGACGCGTACCCAATGCCCCGCGTTGATGAACTGCTCGATCGGTTAGGTACTGCTCGCTTTTATTCAACATTGGATTTAATGAAGGATTATTGGCAGATCCCCTTGACACCAATCTCCCGAGAAAAAACAGCCTTCACCACGCCGTTTGGATTACACCAATTCGTGACACTTCCATTCGGTTTGTTCGGGGCCCCAGCCACGTTCCAGCGTTTAATGGACCGTGTCCTCCGGCCGCACTCTGCTTACGCCACTGCCTACATAGACGATATTATTATTTATAGTAATGACTGGCAGCGGCATATACAACATCTGAGGGCGGTCCTTAAGTCGCTGCGGCGGGCGGGGCTCACTGCAAACCCTAAGAAGTGTGCGATTGGGTGTGTGGAGGTGCGGTATCTGGGGTTCCACTTGGGCCATGGCCAGGTGCGTCCCCAAATTGATAAAACCGCGGCGATTGCGACTTGCCCTAGGCCCAAGACCAAAAAGGGGGTGAGGCAGTTCCTGGGGCTGGCTGGCTACTACAGAAGGTTCGTACCTAATTATTCGGACGTCACCAGCCCGCTGACTGACCTCACTAAAAAGGGGGCTCCAGATCCGGTCCAATGGTCGGAACAGTGCCAACAGGCGTTCACACAAATTAAAGCCGCACTCTGTGGGGGGCCGCTCTTGTATTCACCTAACTTCTCTCTCCCTTTCTTATTACAGACGGACGCTTCAGACAGGGGGCTGGGGGCCGTACTCTCACAGGTGGTGGAGGGGGAGGAGCGCCCGGTGCTATACATCAGTAGGAAGCTCTCCTTGAGGGAAACGAAGTATAGCACCGTAGAGAAGGAGTGTCTGGCCATCAAGTGGGCGGTCCTCACACTCCGCTACTACCTGCTGGGGCGGGCCTTCACCCTCTGCTCGGATCATGCCCCACTGCAGTGGCTCCACCGCATGAAGGATACTAACGCCCGGATCACCCGTTGGTATCTGGCTCTCCAGCCTTTTAAGTTCGAGGTGATCCACAGACCAGGGGTGCAGATGGCTGTCGCCGACTTCCTTTCCAGAAATGGGGGGGGAGTGTCAGGCAGGCCGGATGGCGCCCCGGCCTGAGTCGGGCGGTGGGGGTATGTGGCAGCGGGGGCGTGGTCAAGCGCCCGTCCGGAGAGGGGGAGCGGTAAGGGTGCTTACACCTGAGCTAAAATATGTCTAACACCTGTCTCTAATTTCAGTGAGCACGGGGAGAGCGGCATAAAAGAGCCACAGCACCGCCAGTAAGAGGGAGAGAAACGCCAGTCCAGTGTTGGCAACCCCAGTTAAAAGCCTGAAAAGTTTATGTTACCCTGAAGTTGCGGATTTTAGTTTGTGTTACCCTTTCCTGTTTGAATTAAAGTAAACCCTTACCTTTGTGTTGGAAAGCCTGTCGCCATGTCCTTCTTCCCTGCCCAGTCGAGACCCTTTTGTTACAACTATATACTCATTATTTTGTTCATTGCTCATGTAATGGCCAATGCTTTGGCAATACTGCACAAGTCATGCCAATAAAGCTCATTTGAATTGAATTGAATTGAAGAGAGAGAGAGAGAGAGAGAGAGAGAGAGAGAGAGAGAGAGAGAGAGATAGATTATAAAGCACTACAAACCCAAGAACTGAATCCTGATAACAGTCTCCTCAGTCAGCTGGTTCTGAGACTCAATAAGCCGGTTAAGACTACTAACAGTAACCAGCCTCAGACCAGCACTGCTTTACAACCAAACATCAGAATAAATTAGATCATCAAACAATCTCAAATCACCTATCTGGAACATTGGGATCAAGAAACTAAAACACAAAGCAAATTACAATTCTATCGGACTCTAAAAATCAAAGTATGAATTGGAAGAGTATCTCCTGACTGTCAGAGATACAAAGCAGAGACAGATCCTGAGCAAGTACAGGCTCAGTGAGCACAGTCTCGCCATCGAGAGAGGCAGACACAGAAAAACATGGTTACCCAGAGAAGAAAGGGTGTGTGCTCACTGTACGACATGTGAGGTTGAGACAGAGGTGCACTTTCTCCTTTACTGCCCAAAATTTCAAGAGACAAGGGACATTTATATAACTAAATTAACAAACAGCATTGACAAATTTACAACCATGACAGAACAAGAACAAATTATTGTAATACTTGGAGAGGGACACACAGCAGCACTGGATGCAAGATACGTTTTAACGTGTCACAGCCTGAGAGACAGCAGGTGAATCTGTGTTATGTGTTTTTCCCCCGTGTGCAACCCCAATGTTCACCACAGTGACCCTCAGTTTATGTGTGTATATGCATTTATGCGTCAGTATATGTCAGTTATTTAAACACTGACCTGCAGACGGCTGTGCTCAAATTATTCAACCTTGTACTTAGTTCAGGCTGTTTCCCTGATGTCTGGAGCCAAGGACTTATAGAGTGGGGACAAATTGGACCTGAATAATTTCAGAGGCATTTGTGTGAGCAGTAATCTGGGGAAGTTATTTAGTAGTATTTTAAATAATAGAATTGTAAACTTCCTTAACGAACACAATGTCCTGAGCAAAGATTGGATTCCAAATTATAGAACTACGGACCAAATTTACACCCTACACGCCCTAATCAATAAACACGTAAACCAGACCCACATTTACACCCTACACGCCCTAATCAATAAACACGTAAACCAGACCCACATTTACACCCTACACGCCCTAATCAATAAACACGTAAACCAGACCCACATTTACACCCTACACGCCCTAATCAATACACACGTAAACCAGACCCACATTTACACCCTACACGCCCTAATCAATAAACACGTAAACCAGACCCACATTTACACCCTACACGCCCTAATCAATAAACATGTAAACCAGACCACATTTACACCCTACACGCCCTAATCAATACACATGTAAACCAGACCACATTTACACCCTACACGCCCTAATCAATACACACGTAAACCAGACCACATTTACACCCTACACGCCCTAATCAATAAACACGTAAACCAGACCACATTTACACCCTACACGCCCTAATCAATACACACGTAAACCAGACCACATTTACACCCTACACGCCCTAATCAATAAACACGTAAACCAGTCCACATTTACACCCTACACGCCCTAATCAATAAACACGTAAACCAGACCACATTTACACCCTACACGCCCTAATCAATAAACACGTAAACCAGACCACATTTACACCCTACACGCCCTAATCAATAAACACGTAAACCAGACCACATTTACACCCTACACGCCCTAATCAATAAACACGTAAACCAGACCACATTTACACCCTACACGCCCTAATCAATAAACACGTAAACCAGACCACATTTACACCCTACACGCCCTAATCAATAAACACGTAAACCAGACCCACATTTACACCCTACACGCCCTAATCAATAAACACGTAAACCAGACCCACATTTACACCCTACACGCCCTAATCAATAAACACGTAAACCAGACCCACATTTACACCCTACACGCCCTAATCAATAAACACGTAAACCAGACCACATTTACACCCTACACGCCCTAATCAATAAACACGTAAACCAGACCACATTTACACCCTACACACGCTAATCAATAAACACGTAAACCAGACCCACATTTACACCCTACACGCCCTAATCAATACACACGTAAACCAGACCACATTTACACCCTACACGCCCTAATCAATACACACGTAAACCAGACCCACATTTACACCCTACACGCCCTAATCAATACACACGTAAACCAGACCCACATTTACACCCTACACGCCCTAATCAATAAACACGTAAACCAGACCACATTTACACCCTACACGCCCTAATCAATAAACACGTAAACCAGACCACATTTACACCCTACACGCCCTAATCAATAAACACGTAAACCAGACCACATTTACACCCTACACGCCCTAATCAATAAACACGTAAACCAGACCACATTTACACCCTACACGCCCTAATCAATAAACACGTAAACCAGACCCACATTTACACCCTACACGCCCTAATCAATAAACACGTAAACCAGACCCACATTTACACCCTACACGCCCTAATCAATAAACACGTAAACCAGACCCACATTTACACCCTACACGCCCTAATCAACAAACACGTAAACCAGACCCACATTTACACCCTACACGCCCTAATCAATAAACACGTAAACCAGACCCACATTTACACCCTACACGCCCTAATCAATAAACACGTAAACCAGACCACATTTACACCCTACACGCCCTAATCAATAAACACGTAAACCAGACCAAACAAGGGGAAATATTTGCATGCTTTATTGATTTCAAAAAAGCATTTGATTCTATTTGGCATGACAGACTATGTTACAAATTATTCCAAAGTGGTGTAGGGGGTAAAGTTTATGACATCATAAAATCGATGTATTCGCAAAACAAATGTGCAATAAGAATTGGCAACAGAGTTCAATAAATGCTGTGTGAAGATTAATGACAAAAGAACCAGTTATTTCAATCAGACCAATGGAGTTTGTCAAGACTACAGCCTCAAACAACTCTATTTAATATTGATATTAATTAATTGGCCACAACCCTTCAAAAGTCATCTTGCCCTGGACTGATCTTAGATGGCAGAGAAATCAAATGCCTCATTATGCTGACGACCTCCTGCAGCTGTCACCTAATGAAGAGGGACTACATGAAAGCCTCTCCATTTTAGAAACATATAGCAGTGATTGGGCCTTACTATTGAACATGGAACAAGTCGTGATTTTTCAGAAGAAAAAAAAAAAATCACATTATGAGCAATAAATATATATAAACAATCGGAGGAACAATCCTTCATCATGCCAACCGCTATCATTATTTGGGTCTTACAATCTCTGCTTCAGGACAGTTTGATTTGGCAATAAAAGATCTGACTGACAAAGCCTGTAGGACATATTATAGTATAAGAAATTAATTATTTAAAAAACTGTGGCTGAAAGTCTTGTTGGCTGTGAAATCTGGGGCCCCAAATATAAATAAAATTATGAATCTTGGGACAAAAGCCCTGTTGAAATTTTCCACCTAGAATTCTGAAAAAACATCCTGGGAATTCACAGAAATGCTCCGAGTCTGGGTTGTAGAGCAGAACTGGGCCGGTTCCCTCTCCTCACTGAAATCCAGAAGAGAGCAGCTAAATTCTGGTTCCATTTGTCAGACACACCTCCAGATAACTACCATCACTGTGCCTTTACACACAGGACAGGACACCCAGAGAGTGACCCTATGCACTATTTAGTAGAAAAATATCAACTAAATTCATCCATCCAGTTCAGATTGTCAAAATTGAAACAGACAGAAAGAATAACGCAGGAAGAATATATTCATGATAGGCAGCACAAAGTCACACAAGTACATACATTAAACTACTTCAACAGAATCAAGAAAATGGCACCATATTTGATCCATATTAAAGATTATGGACAAAGAAAGCTACTGTCAAAGTATCGTCTGAGTGAGCAGTCTGTCGACACAGACAGAACCGGAGACCCAGAGAGGACAGACTGTGTGCACACTGCACTGAATGAGTTGTGGAGGATGAAATTCACTTCCTCACTCACTGCAGTAAATATGAGATCAGTAGAAACACACACTTTACACAAATAGATCATATTCTGAACAAAAACAAATCAGAATAAACCAAATCAAAAAAGAAAGCAAAAATTCATATTTGGACCATTGGGAAAATGAAAGTAAGAACCAAAGCAAATTGGAATGTTATTAAAAAACAGAAAGTATAATCTAACAGTAACAGAATATCTCCACACTGCAAGAGATCCAAAACAGAGACGGATCAGTCTGGCCATAGATAAAGGCACACAGACAAACATGACTTCTATAGGAAGAACGAGTCTGTGCTCACTGTGACACTGGTGAGGTCGAGACAGAGACTCACTTTCTCCTTCACTGTGAGAAATTTACAGAGGTGAGAAAAAAATAACTTGACAAACTCTCAAACCTCATGCCACAGTTTTCCAGTTAAGCAGAAACTGATCAAATGCAGGTGTTACTGGGGGAGGACAATCATGCATCAGTTGCAGCTAAATTCATTTTTGAAGTGCACACAATTACTGCCTTAATGTACTGTACCTCAGTCACAGCATTCTTTTTTTAAATGTTCATAATGTCTTGTTAAATAATTATGTATTTTATAGTTATTAAATATTAATCACCAGGCACCTTATTTTAATTTGTTACTGTTTTAATTTATTATTATTATTAGTCTTGTCTTTATCTATTTTGTGTATTAATGCTTTGGCAATATTGTATGTAAACACAATCATGCTAATAAAGTAGGTTAAATTGAAATATAATGTAGAGAGAGGGAGGATTGGTTAAAGCTGTTAAAGTAGTTAAGTGTGCAAGAACTATGAGATGAGAAAAACCTGCATGAGTTGAGAGAACACAGGAATTGTTTTAGATAATCCTAAACAAAATACATATAAACAACTACTTGGATAAAAAAAAAAAAAAAAAAAAAAAAAAAAAAAAAAATTACTTGATATTGCATAATTGAAAAATTTAAGTTTAAAACATTTTTTTTTTTTTTGTGACTCAATTTTCCAAGCATTAATGTTCCTCCTTGCATTTACCTTGAAGCATCGGAGAGAAAGTTATGCTACTCACCTAAGGCTAGGATGAACTGGATAAACCATCTCACTTAGGCACATTCTGATCTTTCACAGTGACTATGCAATAAACAAAATTACTTTACATTTAACAATTAAATAAAATAGCATTATTTTTATTTTAGTGAATTCATATATTGAAAATTAATGATTGGGTAACAAACTCAAAATAAAGATCCTATTAGTTGTGTTCGTTGTCAGTGAAGGCTGTGTGACAATTTTTACCTTTTAAAAAATCTGATGCTGAAATCCAGAGAACTCTGAAAGGTTCAGTAACATTGAACAGTAAGAACAGTTCTGTTGTAGTAAGAAGCTCAGCTATCCGTTTAAGATGCCTTGCATAATGTATTCAAAAGCAACTAGAATGTTCATTGGGCATTCGAAGATAATCAATTGATGTAGAAGTATTTGTTCCACAGTATCACAGGTGTAAAATGACTTTCCTTCTATTGAATGCAAAAATTACTCTGCAAATTTCTAATTTATCTTTTGGTTAAGAGAACATTAAATGTCTAATATTCCTGTACAGTAGCTCAACTGGCAGCGCATGACTCTAGCATCACCAAGGTCATGGGTTAAATTACCAAGGAACACAAAATGTTAAAAAGTTGATGTTCGAACGCATCAACACGTTGCAGTAAGTTTTAAGAATCTGCAAAACATTAAAAGTAATAGATTATCTCAAGAGGCCATGGTAGATGATTACAAGCTGTTCCATTGGTGAATTATGGGTGTTCCTGTGCTAGTCATCTATGGAAATATTTTCAGTGCAATTGTTTTATTTGCAATTGCTTTTTCTATTTGTGGACATACATTTTGACAAACCAAATGCAAATTGCAAATAGTGTATAACAGTTTGCGCTTAGGTTTACAAAAACGTACGATGTCTGCCACAATTTGCCATTGCATTTCCCATGTCTATCAAGTTATGACCCGGTTATATCAAAACAGCAAACACAATTACCCAGTAAAGACAGAAAATGCAATACCAAATGGACTTTGCTTTTCCATTTGAAATTTGCCAGACATTTTAAACTTGTGTAAACTAAAATGGTAAGACACGATTTGCAATTGCATTGTCACAATTTATGCGTCCTCAAATAGAAAACACAATTTTCTTGAAAATTGCCCAGAAAATACTTCCATAGACCTATTTCACCGTCCATGTGCAACAAAGAATAAAAATGCATTAACTCCATCAGTGAACATCAGCTGATCTAAAATTTTAGCTTAATGTGGACTGGCAGTGTCAAGGATGCAGTTTTAATTAAAAAAAAGAACTTTAAGAACTCCAGAAACAAATAAAAGCATTTTATTCATTCAAACAAGTTATTCAGACAAGAACAGACCAAACAAACAAGTCCAAGGGAACAGGTCCCGCAAGAAGTGCAGAGATGCCATGTTTGAGTGTTCATTCATAAATCCAGTTTTGCGCACAGCTCTTGTAAGTCACCAGCTCTTCAGGCTTGAACCACAAATCAATCTCTTTATTGGCACTGTCCACGGAGTCACTACCATGAATGATGTTCCTGAAAACACAAAATAAAGTGATCTGACAACTGCCTTCAGAATTATGAAAACTTACGCTTACACATTCGACCAATTTTTTACATGCATGTCAGCAAGTGAGTTAAAATGGCACCATGTAGGGTTGTGCCACAGTAGGCAACAAATCAACTAGTCATCCAACAATAGACAAAACGATTAGAGGGGTTGAATACTAACATTAATATTTGAAGTGATAGTTTTAACGAGACGCAATTCTACAATTAATTGAGAAGCATTTCTGCATGATGATGGCCTACTGTGCATTCTACCTACATTCAGCATAGTAAAACAATCTAGTCTCATCTCTTTAATGCTTTAGTCTTTTTATGGACTGTAGATAAAGCCAAGTGCTGCATCAACAAAACATACAAAGACGATGACTTCAATCAAATTAAATACTCTGCGAGTAATATTTTCGTATACGAGTTGCAGTGGAGAGACTAAAGTATTTTGTGGATTCTGTCTGTCAATGCTTAAACAGTTGCAGAAGAAAAGAAAAACTGCAATATTATCTTGCAACTCTGCTTTTGAATGCACAGAGTAGATCATCCTAAAGCACTTAGGCTACATTGAAGAGTGCCTGTGACGACAAGCAAAAACTGAGGATCTAAGTGCAGCAGTTTATTGAACAAAAATAAAGAAAACTCAGAGCAAAGAAAAACACAGGAAAGCTGGCACAGAGCATATCAAAACACGCAAGAACTAACAGTGAAACAGGGAAACCAAGGACTTAAATACATAAGGAACAAAGAAGGGAATGAGGAACACCTGTGTCAACAATCAGGGAATGAGAACTAATCTGGGGAAAACCAATAAATAAAATAAAACTACAAAAAAGGACTACAAGAACCAAACAGGAACTAAACTAAACTTCAACATAAAAGCACAAAAACAAAAGACAGAGAACATGACAGAGCGGATTCCAGATGCTCCAAAAAACAAAAAAACTAACCAAAAAAAAAAACACAGAAACAAAAAGACAAATTGTTCAAGGGGGCACATGACAGGGAACGGGTCAGGGGGCCGGGGAGGAGGCCGCAGGACAGGGAACGGGTCAGGGGGCCAGGGAGGAGGCCGCAGGACAGGGAACGGGTCAGGGGGCCGCAGGACAGGGACCAGGTCAGGAGGCGAGGGGAGGAGGCCACAGGACAGGGAACGGGTCAGGGGGCCTGGGAGGAGGCCACAGGACAGGGATCGGGTCAGGAGGCCGGGGAGGAGGCCACAGGACAGGGAAAGGGGCAGTCCCAGGCTACGGAGCCGTGAAAGGCGGAGTCATGGAGGACTCAGGGGGCGGAGCCGTGGAAGGCTCTGGAGGCAGAGCCCTGGGGGGCAGAGTCCTGGGAGGCTCGGGAGGCAGAGTCCTATGAGGCTCGGGAGGCGTGGAATGCAGAGCAGGCGGAACCCTGGGAGCCCTGGGAGGCAGAGCCCTGGGAGGCAGAGCCCTGGGAGCCCTGGGAGGCAGAGCCCAGAGGGACTTTCTTCTCTTCCTCCTCTGGACGGACGAGGCTGGCTCTGGGACGGACGAGGCTTCCAGCTCGTGGGCCGTGGCAGGCGTGGGCGTTGGCTTGTTGGCCATGGCAGGCGTGGGCATTGGCTCGTTGGCCGTGGCAGGCGTGGGGAGACTAGCCATGGAAGTCTAGGGGGTGACCACTGTGGAAGGAGATGTGAAGTCCTCCTCTACTCCCACAGTGAACGGCGAGCCGCTAATTCGTAGAGTCTCCTCAACGAACTCGAGGAGCATCCAGCGAGGATCCGGTTTAGTGAACTACTGAGACCTGCCCTGAAGAAAACCACCAGGGAATATTCTGGGTAGTCCACTAAATTTGCCAGCTCTAAAAACTCACGAAAGTGATCCTCAACTGGACGGTCCTCTTGCCTGAGGAGGAGAATTCTGACGGCTTCTAGATCCATAAAGCGGTTAGTTCTTCTGTGACGACAGGCAAAAACTGAGGATCTAAGTGCAGCAGTTTATTGAACAAAAATAAAGAAAACTCAGAGCAAAGAAAAACACAGGGAAGCTGGCACAGAGCATATCAAAACACGCAAGAACTAACAGTGGAAACAGGGAAACCAAAGACTTAAATACATAAGGAACAAACAAGGGAACAAGGAACACCTTGGTCAACAATCAGGGAATGAGAACTAATCTGGGGAAAACCAATCATAAAATAAAACTACAAAGGACTACAAGAACCAAACAGGAACTAAACTAAACTTCAACATAAAAGCACAAAAACAAAAGACAACAGAGAACATGACAGTGCCATTCTGCATTCAGGATGCATATAAATGATTTTGTACCACTCCGTTTAAGAGCCTAGTTCTTACTAGTTGTTCAAAAAACAGACAGACTTGTCGATTATGAAAATAGGTAGTTTTGCAAATCTCTAGTACTATTACACTCACTGATCCAGAGTTTGATTGATACAAAGGCACAGGAACAAGTGTCATCTTTTGTTGGTTTTTAAATCCTTAAATGGTCTGGCCCCTACTTATCTTTCGGATCTACTGGTAGAGCATCGTCCAGTTATGTCTCTCCGGTCGTCAAACCAGAGATTTTTAAGTATACCGAAATCAAAGTTGAAGAGTAGGGGTGATCGCGCGTTTTCAGCTGTGGCTCCAAGACTGTGGAATGCGTTAGCTTTTAGTATTAGATTTGCTCCATCCTTGTCTGTTTTTAAGTCTAGGCTAAAAACATATTTATTTGATTTAGCATATGGCTAAGGATGAAATGTATTGTATTTATATTTGTCTTTTGTATTGATGTAAAGCACACTGGTCAACTGGTGTTGTGTTTAGTAGTGCTATATAAATAAAATTGACATTGACATTGACATTGACATTGACATCAGTAGCGAAAAGCCAATTGTATGCAACATTGAGAGTCATTGTGATTTACTTCTCTGATAACAATAAATATTTACACAGCACAACAAGAGATAAACATAAAATTCAGAATTTTAAAAAGACAGGACTGCAGATAAAACAACTGACAATCAATGTGCCAGTTAAATTAAGATCCACACCAAAAATATACAGGTTTAATAATTGTAAAAGCTTAAAATATTCATTTAAAATATCAGAACCAAGCTTAATATATTTTAATACAATTAAAATATACACAAGCTATTGAAGCTAGTTAACACTTGGAATGAGAAGCAGGATTAGTGGTCGACCACTATGGGTTTTTTAATGGCTGATGCCGATATCTAGAGAGCAGGGTGGCCGATAGACCAATACAATGCAGATATATCACACAATTTAATATATTAAACAAAATTGCTAAAAATAATAAAACTCTTAATTAGCACTATAATAACTCAATTACAAAACAAAAACATATTGTATTTTAAAATGGTAGATAGCAGTTTCTTCAGATTTCTGTTTAGTCATTACATTTTAGTAATTTATTTGCACAAGAAGAAAATTTAGGAAGGAAAAATTAGGAAGGAAATAACAGCACACACAGTGGTCCATCAACCATGGATGGCATGTCCATGTTAGCGATCGCATTTACTCCAAAAATATCAACTAAAACTAAATGTACATATAGTGCATAGTGAATAACATTTACTTATACCACACGTGAAACGCTTTTACCTTGGGCTGCATCTGAAAACATAGGCAGATGATTGCTACCTAATCAGTTAATGGCTTAACTGACAGCTGTTTTGAATGGATAGAAATCTTTAGGAAATGGGTCTCTGATCAGTAAGAATAGCCCCTTATTTTCATTGTACCTCCATATACAGCCTCCGCATGCAGCATTTTTCTGGTTTTGGACGCAGCCTTGAAGTTGCATTCACGTGCTCGTGCGGCTCAATCTCCTGACAGTTTTAATGGCCTGGACTACCTATTGGATTGTCATGATTTGTGAATGAGAGGAATCCCCTCGTGCTGGTGCAGTTACTCACCTCAATCAGGGTGGCTGAGAAAAAGTCTCAGCATCTTATCAAGTGGCTTAAATGAGCGCTCGATGGGAAGAAAATGCTAGATTTTCCTGAGGTTTGTGAATGACATCTTTTTAAACGCAATATCTGCATATTTGCAGACTGTATGTAATAAGTTTTATAGCTATTTGCATTTTATCATTAGAAAAGTTACAGAGAACTGTTGAGGAGAGGGAGAACGAAACAGGCGAGCAATTTAACATTATGAGCTCAAACGCGTCTGCCTGATAGGACCGTTTGCAGACCGTTTAAATGACACTTTTTGCACACTGGTTTAATTACTGTAGTAACACAATTGCATGTAGTAACAAAACAAACCGTTACTGGTCGCTTGCATGTCTCAGATGTTTCACATGCAAGCAGGCGATTTCGGGCGCCCTCAAGAAAAGAAAAATCGTCCAAACAGGAAAATTTATAGCCCGATGTAATAATTAAAAAGAGATCAGAATATCAGACGGCTTAGGCAATATATCGGTTAACCACTAGACCGGATGCACAAGGACCATTTCCTCATTCCATTAAGATAAGCAATTAGGGCTCTTCTGCTCCCAGCCTGCATTTACGATGCAAGCTTTAGCAGCGAGCAAAACACGAGACCCAGGAAAAGGCATACACAGGATTGAAATTCAAACTTCTTTACTGAAATCCATTTTCCTTTGTCTTTCGTCTTTTCTTTTGTCTTTTGTGTGAAACTGCAACGAACAATAAAGATATTCTCAGAATATTGCCTCTTACAAAGTCCCTTTGACTATGCAAATACATCGCAATAAAAGAAAAACATTATATAATACATAGACTGAAACCATTTAAATGTAATCAAATATCTTTACATATATATATATATATATATATATTCAGAAACCTATGATATCTTAAGCATATCATAACTCACGTGAAATCTCTTTTCACTGACACAATATCTTCGGAATATGGATTACACAAATAAATCCACAATCTTATGACATCCACATAATAGGGCCACATACAATAGATTTAGAGTATAAAACTTACAGATTATGCCTTTCTCAGGAGTAGATATACAAGCAAGAAGAACATGTATGCAGCCTTGAGATCTCCACCATGTGGTCTAACTAAAACAAGATGACTGCTACATATTTAAAGCACTACAGTTCTTACAATAACCAGTAGGTGACGGCGTTCAGACGAAGCACAATTGAATCCAGAACAAGGGCCGAGCGATATATGTTCGAATGCTGTTCATAGACTTCAGCTCAGCAATCATTCCCCAGCACCTGATTAGAAAACTGAACCTGCTGGGCCTGGACACCTCCCTCTGCAACTGGATCCTGAACTCTCTGACTGGGAGACTTCAGTCAGTATGGATCGGGGAACAGCATCTCCACCACCACCACACTGAGCACTGGGGCCCCCCAGGGCTGTGTGCTCAGTCCACTGCTGTTCACTTTGCTGACTCACGACTGTACAGCAATGCACAGCTCGAATCACATCATCAAGTTCTCCGATGACACGACCATGGTGGGTCTCATCAGCAAGAATGACGAGTCAGCATACAGAGAGGAGGTGCAGCGGCTAACGGACTGGTGTAGAGCCAACAACCCGTCTCTGATACCCCTTTTCCACCAAGGCAGAGCTGGTGCTGGTTCGGAGCCAGAGCCTAGTTTCAAATCGGTTCTTTGTTTTTCGACCACCAAAGCACCAGCTCCGAACCAGTAAAAGTGGTTCTTAAGTAGCACCAAATCATTGCTGGTCTTGAAGTAAGAACCGCTTACGTCAGCGGCTGGGGGCGGGGTTACCGTGACCAACAAGACGAACAGAAACTTGTGAGCGCCATTTTTGAATTAGCAGATAAACACGATGGATGCTATTAAACAAAAACAGTTGTGGTCAGAGGAGGAAACAAGCTGCTTTATTGCACTCTGGTCCTCTGCATAAGTCCAGAGTAAGTTAGACGGGGCTTCGCGGACCATTACTCTCGCTTGTAATCTCCATCTGTACAAATGGCAAGCCGCGCAAACACGTTGGATCCGCCGTGTTTGGATGCCGATGTAGGTCCGCAAAGCCATGAACATCAATAGCAAAGCAACGTCCGCCATTGTTGATGGTGTGTTTGTGTTTGGCAGCACCGCGCTAACGTTGCTGGGAAAGATGAGACGTAGTAAGACCTGGCTCTTTAGCCTGTGGAAAAGCAAACCGGTTCTTTGGAGGCTCATCAGTCGAACCAACTCCGAACTGACACTAGCTCTAGCTCTGAATCAGCACCTGGTCCTTGTTGGTGGAAAAGGGGTATGAATGTCGACAAAAAAGAGATGGTTGTTGACTTTAGGAGAGCACAGAGTGACCACTCTCCACTGAACATCGACGGCTCATATGTGGAGATCGTCAAGAGCACCAAATTCCTTGGTGTTCACCTGGTGGAGAACCTCATCTGGTCCCTCAACACCAGCTCTATTACCAAGAAAGCCCAACAGCCTCTCTACTTTCTTCGAAGGCTGAAGAAAGCACATCTCCCATACCCCATCCTCACTACATTCTACAGAGGGACTATTGAGAACATCCTGAGCAGCTGCATCACTGCCTGGTTTGGGACTTGCACCGTTTCAGACCACGTCTGGCAAGAGGTACAGAATCATTCAGGCCCTCACGGCCAGACTGTGCAACAGCTTCTTCCCCCAAGCCATCAGACTCATCAATACTCAGAGACTGGACTGACACACACACACACACACACACACACACACACACACACACACACACACACACACACACTCGTGTCCTGAGATGCACTTTAATTATTGTTCCTTTATACCTGGCTGCTACCTCAATAACTGCTATGTCCATAGAACACTATCTCATAGTATGTTATGTTTACATTTGGCATTTTTAGAAACGGTCATCTTTTTGCACTACTGTGTGTGTACTGGTCGGAGCTGCACTTACTCTTACTGTGTCTATTGTCCTGTTCATTCTTAGAAATGTATTATACTGTCCCGTACTTTTTGCACACGTTTGCACGTGCACTTTATATAGGTATTTTAGTTAGTCTGTGTAATCTCATGTGGTTTTGGGTTTGTCCTATGTGGTTTTATGTAGCACCATGGTCCTGGAGGATTGTTGTCTCGTTTCACTGTGTACTGTACTAACTGTATATGGTTGAAAAGACAATAAAAACCAATTGACACTTGAATAATAATACAATTAAAACTAATTTTGAACTAGAAAAGTCTTTAATAAAAAAATAGAGATAGATAGATAGATAAGAGAGCAATGGTACTCTGAAAAGTACATTTTTTATTTTATTAAAGCTACAAATTCATTGATTCAAGTTATTTACATTTTTTTTGGATAAAATGCAAATGTAAATTCAACTTTAAAACGCAGAATTCAGAGAAAATAAAACAGAAAACATAGAAATAAAACTGATTTCATAGGGGCCTACAAATGCTTTTCCAAAGCATTAAGTCATTGAGTGTAAAGACTATAAAACAACTTGCCTGCCAACTTCAATACAGAAATCTCCCCTAATTGTGCCAGGTTTAAGAGTCAGCAGGATTAGTCTCTCCAAGCATAACCCTTCCAGTCTTTACAACATTCAGACCCTCCCAAACCTAACAATTCAGAGAACATATAAAAGGGCCCTACACATGTTTGTAAACAGGCAAAATATTTGGTTTAAAATCTGTTCATGAACAGCACTTACCATAGCAAGAACTGGTCCAGAGTTCATATACTTTACAAGCCCTGGGTAGAAAAGCCGGTCCTTCAGGTCAATGTAATGCTGTTTCAACAAGTCCTCAGATGCCTGTGTTGTAACAACAGCGAGAAAACTGTTGGTTTATATTTTCATAACTAAAAGGTTCATTTCTACTCCAAAGAATCAAAAGAATGAAAGGCACAGATGATCAAGTTTCACATTTGTGTTGGAATTACAGCATATTGTCAGCACTATTCCATTTGCACACTATTTCACACAAGTTTCTAGGTAACAGTGCTAAAAAAAACTTCACTGTAAATAATGCAAGGTTTGGAAGTTCTCCTCTAAATGCACACAAGTTCTATACATTATCAGATGAAATATGCTATTTCCCTCTACTCCTGTTAAGATTTTAGAAGTTGACAAACCTGAAGAAACTTCATAGCCATCAGTCTGAAGCCCTTCTGTTCAAAACGCTTGATGATCTCACCCATAAGCCCTCTCTGGACCCCATCAGGTTTAATAGCAATGAAAGTGCGCTCGGTTTTAGCAGCCATAGCTCTGAAAATAATAATAGGTATAAATTGGAGCATAAAGACACATTGAAACTATGTAAAAAGCATTATACAAATAAATCGGCTTAACCATTGAGTAACTAAATGTAATCGAATAAGATAACATCAAAAGTGACAATCTTCGATGACATGCCTTATTTTTACCGTGATTTAAACTTAATTCAAGTTCACAGTCTGATGGTGGCCATTTTAGTGCCACATGCTCGTTCATGCACGCTACTACTTTCAGAAGTTTTTCCTAAAAGAACGATATCATTCACACAGAATCAGTCCGCGTCGTTCATGTTCGCTCATTGTTTGATTACAATGGGCTATATGCATGGAACGTTAAGCCAGTTCAAAAACTTCCGATGAAACATCACTTGCGGTAGAGGCGTATTAAATTTTCGGATAGACAGTGTAAATTGCCTGTAATGCGATATCAATATATATATATATATATATATATATATATATATATATATATATATATATATATATATATATATATTAATAATCAGGCCCAACACTTATTCACTTGTTTAAATCGATTTTAAAAATAAGTGAACGAAATGAAAAAGACGTTTAAATTTCAGCATTGTGAGTGGACTACAGCTGAGCACTGTTGCGTCCCTCAGTGTTCATTCTCAGCTAAATTCAATTCGGCTATTAGTTTTCACACTTCCCCCGACGACGACCAACAACGGCCTACCATAGTGCTATACACCTTTGTTTCTCCCCTCTTTCCTGGCTCAGTAAGTGAAAGCAGATCTTTGCAGAGTCAGGAATACTTACATTACTTAGGCAGGATATGGCAATAATAGTGGACAGAGGCTTTCATAAAGATGTAAAGTGTACAGGCCTGCATTTCTTCTGGGAGACCTCTTATCCCCCTAAATATCTTATGGGTGAACGGGTGAACGTTCGTAAAGCCGCGGGTCCAGACGGCATTCCGGGCCGCGTCATCAGAGCATGCGCGAACCAACTGGCTGGTGTTTTTACGGACATTTTCAACCTGTCCCTCTCCCTGTCTGTAGTCCCCACATGCTTCAAAACATCAACCATTGTGCCTGTACCGAAGCAAGCCAAAATCACTTGTTTAAATGACTGGCGTCCTGTTGCCCTCACCCCCATCATCAGCAAATGCTTTGAGAGGTTGATCAGAGATCACATCTGCTCTGTTCTGCCCACCTCTTTGGACCCATTGCAGTTTGCCTACCGTAAAAACCGCTCCACTGATGATGCTATTGCATCTACAATACACACTGCTCTTTCCCACCTGGAAAAAAGGAACACATATGTGAGAATGCTGTTTGTAGACTACAGTTCAGCATTCAACACCATAGTGCCCTCCAAGCTTGATGTGAAACTCCGGGCTCTGGGCTTAAACAGCTCGCTGTGCAGCTGGATCCTGGATTTCCTGTCAGGCAGACGTCAGGTGGTTAGAATGGGCAGCAACATCTCCTCACCACTGACCCTCAACACTGGAGCCCCGCAGGGCTGTGTTCTCAGCCCACTCCTGTATTCCCTGTACACACATGACTGTGTGGCAACACATAGCTCCAATGCCATCATTAAGTTTGCTGACGATACGACGGTTGTAGGTCTGATCACTGACAATGATGAAACAGCCTACAGAGAGGAGGTGCACACTCTGACACGCTGGTGTCAGGAGCACAACCTCTCCCTCAACATCAGTAAAACCAAGGAGCTTGTGGTGGACTTCAGGAAGAAAGACAGAGAACACAGCCCCATCACCATCAATGGAGCACCGGTGGAGAGAGTCAGCAGTTTCAAGTTCCTCGGTGTCCACATTACTGAGGAACTCACATGGTCCGTCCACACTGAGGCCGTTGTGAAGAAGGCTCACCAGCGCCTCTTCTTCCTGAGACGGCTGAGGAAGTTTGGAATGAACCACCACATCCTCACACTGTTCTACACTAGTACTGTTGAGAGCATCTTGACTGGCTGCATCACCGCCTGGTACGGCAATAGCACCGCCCACAACCGCAAAGACCTGCAAAGGGTGGTGCGAACGGCCAGAAACATCATCGGAGGTGAGCTTCCCTCCCTCCAGGATATATATAACAGACGGTGTGCGAAGAAAGCTCGGAGGATTATCAAAGACTCCAGCCACCCGAGTCATGGGCTGCTCTCACTGCTTCCATCAGTCAGGCGGTATCGCAGCATCAGGACCCGCACCACCCGACTACATGACAGCTTCTTCCCACAAGCAATAAGACTTTTGAACACATGATCTCTCACGATCAACAATCAGCACTGCACTTTATTAATCCTCATTCTGTCAAATATATTCTCCCAATTCAGTTAGTGTATATATATATATTTATACCCGTATCTAGTGTGTGTATTCTACATTGTGTGTATTGTGTACATTTGTTATGTAAATTGTTGTGTAGGTATGTGTACATTTGTTATGTAAATTGTTGTGTAAGTTTGTTATGTAAATTGTTTTGTGTAATATGTTGTTTATTGTAAAGTGGTTTATGTCTCGTCACTGTCATTACTGCTATGTTGCTCGGAACTGCACACAAGAATTTCACCTGCTGTTGCACTCGTGTACACAGTAGTGTGACAATAAAGTGATTTGATTTGATTTGATATGTTTGGTAACATTAACTAGCTCTATGTAGTTGCATGCCTAATGTTAAATTACCAGAGTGGCTCCCCAAAGCATTGTGTATTTTATTGTGTCCATTACAAACAGCATTTAAACAATACTTAGGTACTAATGAGATATAACCTCAAACACTCACATAAATAAAATTTATAGGAAAATATGTAATTTAATAGGGCGGCACGGTGGTGCAGCGGTTAGCACTGTCGCCTCACAGCAAGAAGGTCGTGGGTTCAAACCCCGGTTGCCCCGGCCATTCTGTGTGGAGTTTGCATGTTCTCCCCGTGTCTGCGTGGGTTCTCTCCGGGTTCTCTGGCTTCCTCCCACCATCCAAAGACATGCAGGTTAGGTTAATTGGTGTCTCCAAATTGCCCTAGGTGTGAATGTGAGTGTGTGTCTGTCTATGTGTGGCCCTGCGATGGACTGGTGACCTGTCCAGGGTGTACCCCGCCTTTCGCCCAATGTTAGCTGGGATAGGCTCCAGCCCCCCGCGACCCTGTACGCAGGATAAGCGGTTGACGATGGATGGATGTAATTTAATAAATTAATGATGACATGTTCAACTACATAACATAATTTGTATACATTGTATACTACTATTCTATTAGAATATTTGTGGCAGATGAAAATAGTAAGCACATGAAAACTGCTCAGAAATGTAATGAAAACCAAACTATTTTAACTTTGTAAAAAAATAAATACAATTGAGGCGTGTATGAATTATACACACATCGTATATTATACGACATTGTCAACGACACTAACGAAGGGAACAAAGTCTTAATTTCCATGAATAAAAGAGGTTGATAAATGCATATAAATTTATAAAATCAGACGACTATTTCAAATGTATAAGTAGTAATATAATTATTTACACGGCGTGTATCACACCTTAATGCAGATGAAATGTATAGATTGTGCGAATCAATCCGAACCTTATACGACAAAAGGAAAAGACAGACTTGTTTATGAAAGACCGGAGAGCTTTTTATTTGAGGACACGTGGTGTAAAGATGACGTAACGCGTTTTTGCGTAGTCTTCTTCTGTTGTTTTATGGTGGTTGTTAATCCAACTTAAATTGTGCATTCCCGCCACCTGCTGGATTGGAGTGTGGAGCGCTAAATGTTTGGAAAAAAAAACTATATTATATTCTATTGATCAATCTTGTATCTTTTAAAGAAATTAAATTATTCTTGATAAATTCTCGATTGCTTTGGGCCATTTCCTAACAAAACCTGAAGTGACACATCATTTACTCCAAGAGATCTTAAAGCTCGATTTAGATAGAATCTTGCTCTTTCATGCATCACATTTTATAATTACATGTTCTGCTGATTCTTCTAGACCACATTTATCACATTTACCATTCTCATGTTTCCCTATTCTGTACAAACACTTATTTAATGCACAATATCATTCTAGAAATTAAAACATCCTCTTTCCTGTTTCCACATTTTCTTCTTTCTAGACCAAATATATATTGAATGTGATGCAAGTGTCTACCTTTAATTCCACTGTCCCACTCTTTCTCCCACTCTTACTTCCCTATATCTTTCTTATTTCACTTTTACTTAATGACACTTTTATGTCAATTTGTGAATGTTTCAAAGCCTGTTTAGCCAGATGGTCTGCCTCCTCGTTTCCTTTTACACCCACATGTGATGGTATCCACAAAACTTTTACAATAAGACCAGATTGTCTTAATATAAAAAGACTCTGCATCACTTCATATATCAAATCTTGTCTTGCTACCGATATTCCACTTGACAAGCTATTGATAGCTGAAAGTGAATCTGTGCATATCACTCACATTGTAGGTTGTATTTCTTCTAGCCATTGAAGAGCTAGGAATATTGCTATTAATTCTGAAATAAATACAGAAATATGATCAGAGATTCTCTTTGAAATTTTAACTAAGAGGTATGTAAACTGCTGCTGCTTTTTAAATCAAGAATCTGGTTCCTTTGATCCATCTGTATAAATTTGCACTGCGTTATAATATATTTGATCAATATATTATTGTACTGTTAAACTTTCCAACACATTTCTTTCCTTGTTATGCTTATCTTCATACAACTGGATGTCCACTAGAGGCATAGGGAAAAGCCAAGGAGGTATTGCTGACATAGCGACAGAAGGGGCAATGTTGATATCACTTATTCCTATGTTTTATGCCTCCTTATTGGCTGTCCATCCAAAGCTTGTTGATTTTTTATACTCATATTCCGAGCAATCATTCTAGACTTTCTTAACTGGATGACCATACGAAGGCCTTTAATATTAGTCCAATATCTTATCTTTAATTTGAGCCTTCTAATTTCTAGAGGCATTTCATCCATCTCTACTTGTACTGCTGTTACTGGAGATGATGTTATTGCTCCACAACATATTCTCAATGCTTGTGATTGCAATGCCTCAACTTTTAATAGTGTTTTAGATGCAGAACTGTACACGATACATCCATAATCAATAGCAGCTCTTATTAGTGCACAATATATACTTTTAAGAGACTGATGGCATACTCCCCATTCAATTCCTGCCAAGCACCTCATTATATTTATTGCTTTTTTGCATTTGTCTATAATTTTCTGAATATGCACTTTAAAATTCAATTTGGAATCCATCCACATTCCCAGGAATCTAACTACTGATGTTTGCTCCAATTTTTGTCCATACATATTAATATTTATTGTTGGGTTAATTTTACTTTTTGTAAAACAGATCACCTGAGTTTTTGCCACTGAAAAACGATAACCCCATTCAAAAGCCCAATTCTCTACCTTTCTTACAGCAGTTTGAATACACCCATCCACATGCCCAACATTGCATTCTCTCTTCCACAGTGCACCATCATCTGCATATAAAGACCTCCCTATCCCTGAATCTATCTGTGAAAAAACGGCATTGATTATTATGTTAAACAGAATTGGACTGCTAACACTTCCTTGTGGTGTTCTGTTCTCTACTTGATATACCTGAGAAAAAGCAGACACCAATCTCACTTGTATTGTTCTTTTAAACAAAAAATTCATAATCCAGTTATACATTCTACCTTTTACTTCCATTCTATCCAGTTTTATTAAAAGTCCCTCTTTCTACATCATATCGTATGCTTTTTCAACGTCAAAACATACTCTTACTTACACTTTCTTGTTTACTTGAGCCCTTCTAATTTCAGCTTCCAGGCATAAAACAGAATCCACTGTGTTTCTCCCTGTTCTGAAAGCACTTTTGAATGCAGAGAAAAGGTTTTTCTTTTCAATAACATATATCAATCTGTTCATGACCATACGCTCCATTAGTTTGCATAAATTCAACGATAATGCTATGGGCCTGTAGTTAGTGGGCTGTGAATGATCCTTCCCTGGCTTCGCTATTGGCACTATGATTCCATGCTTCCAATCATCTGGTAATTTCCCTGATTCCCACACCTTAAAATAATATTTAGAGATGTTTCTGATAGGTGTTTTACCATCTCATAACAGATGTCATCTCTACCTGGAGAAGTTTGTTTTGCCCCAGCAAGCACTTTCTTCAGTTCATACAGGGTAAATTCTAAATCGAATGTACATCCTGATGGTCCTTTTTCCTCCAGAATTTGAGTGTTCTTACTCAAGCTCAGATCCCTATATCTCCTCATTTCTTCTGTTATATTTGAATTACTATGCACATTAGCAAATGTTTCTGCTAACACCTCTGTTTTTTCAATGTCTGATATTACTGATCTATTGTTATATACTAAGACAGGAATGTTACTGTTTCTTTGTTTCCCTCCCATCTTTCTTATCATACTCTATACTTCATTAATTTCAATTTCTTCTCCAATTTTATTACAAAATTCCTCCAATATCTTTTCTTAGATGTCTATTTTTTTGTTTTGTTATTACTCTTCTCACTATAGCCTGTGCTCTTTTATAATTAATCATTATAATTGAATGATCTTCTTACTCTCTTAAGTGCTTTATTTCTTTTTTAATTGCCTCATTGCATTCCTCATTCCACCATGGGACAGCTTTTCTCCTGCTTCCTGTCCTCTTCTTACCAATCACTTCTTCAGCTGTACTCCGAAGAACTTCACTTAGACCTACATTATAATTAAAAGCTTCTACATCCTCTATAGAATTACTAATTTCTGCCATTTTATTTTGACATAATTCCTTATATTTATCCCAGTCGGCTGGTTTAAATTTCCACCTTGGTAATCTTTCCACCACTATTTGAGCTATGTCCACACCGATTTTACTACTGATAGGAAAATGATCACTACCGTTTGTACTTTGACTTAAAACTTTCCAATCACATTTTCCTGCTAAATTTTCAGAAGTCAAGTCTAACATTGAATATTTTCCCTGTGCCAAATCTATTCTTGTATAGCTTCCATTATTAATGCATACTAATCCATTCTAGCATGTCTTCTATTATCTGTCTGTTATGATCTGTTATTGTACTACCCCATAATGTGCATTAAAGTCACCACACCACACTACTTTATAATTTCCATTCCCTCCAATATTTTCGAATGTATCCTTACTTAACCTGTCACATGGATTATAAAAATGTATTATTCTAATACTCCGTGATCCTTCCCAAATTTCCACCACCACTACCTCTTGTTGGTCCATTTACCTCAACTATTCTATACCCCAATACCTTGTTTAATAAATGTTGCTACCCCACCACCATTTCCTTTATGTCTATCTCTTCTAATTGTATTGTATCCATGCATTAAAAAATGTAATTGTGGTTTTAGCCATTTTTCTTGCACACAAATAATGTCAGGATCATTTTCTTGGTTTGTTATTCATTTCTTGAATTCTTGTCCATTGGCAATTCAAATTCTTGTGTTCCATTGCAAGATTGTAATCACCATTATGAACCACCACATGCTGTCTGACTATTTACTGTCTGACCTTTCGTTTATCATATCTACTTTAACATCCTCTAATTCCAAGTACTTTTCAGCTGCTCTGATAATAATTTTAATTCTTTCTGTCCTACTTTCAGTTTGGGCAGAACAATTCACCACTGCTGCCATGAATGCTATGAATGACACTTTATCTACAATCACTTCTTTCTTTTACTTTGTTCTTGCAACTTAACTTTTTGTTGTGGTATTGTTGCCTTAGCTTCTATTACTTTGGTTGTCTGTTTTACCTTCTTGAGAGCTTCAGCATATGATATTCCTTCTTCCACTCTTGACATTTTGAACTTTCACTGCATTTTTCCTCACAAAACTTCCTCCATATCCCGCGCTATGATCACCTCCGCAATTACAGCAGGGTTTTGTACCTTGCTCACATTTGACATATTCATGCTCACCTCCACATCTCGCAGATCTCTGTTTGCCTCTGCACACAGCTGCTACATGTCTGAATTTTTGACATTTATAACATCTTAATGGTAGTGGAATGTATGGTCTAACCATATAGCTCACAAATCCTACGTATGTCTCTCTCAGGTAACTTATTCTCATCAAAGTTTAATACCACTGAGAGGCTGTCTGTCTTTACATTGTTTCTGACACACTTCCGTCTGACATAATTTACTGAATAAATTATGCTCCAGTTATGTTTCTTTTTATCTTTTAAACTGGAACATCGGTTGAAATCCCCATTATCACACCTTTAACCCAAATCTTTTCTTCAGGGATTAAACATACTAATTTATGCTCGACCAGTGATTTAATTCCCAGGGCCGTTTTTTTGTTGCCTACCATCTTTACAAAACAGCATAATTTTACCATTCCTTAAGGTCTTAACACTTTCAATCGTTCCTATTATTTCGACTTGGTCCATGGACCGGTAACTCCCAGCTAAGAGCAATCCACTCAAGAGGACAAGGATGGTGGTGAATAAGACGGGGGAAGCAACGGGCAGTGTTGGCAGGTGTGGCGCGGCAAAGGGGTAGGGAGATGACTGCTGGTAGGCCGGAGGTGGTGGAGGAATAAGTTCTGTCCAGCAGCCTGGAAGACAGGGAGACTAGAGAGAGAGAGGGAGAAAAAAATAAATAAATAATAAATCAAATTAGGGCTGTGAACTAGACACAGCAAAAGGAAAAATAGAAAAAACCTTGAAATACAAAGCAAATCAAAACAGGAGAAAAACTTGATTAGAAAACTAGACTACCAAGAACAGCAAGGAAACGCAAGACTAGCTAGACGTGAATAACAACACGCAAACACGATCTGGCAAGGAACAAAAAACACAAGGGGAAAATAAAGAGAGGCTAATGAGGGGTAACACATGAGTGTAATGTTGAACTAACAAGGTAACAAGAGGTAGGGGCGACAACTGACAGTAGAACGCACAGAAAACAACACGTGCACACACACATGGTGAATGAACACAAAGACAACATGCCGAAGCGCGCGGGTGGACAGACAAGTGCTACGGACGAACAACGACACAGACAAACACAACAAGGCTGATCAAACAGGCGTCCTGACATTTACACCACAACTAGGGTAAGTTGTAACTTGCGTATAGCTGATGCAACCGGCCTCTGATCTTTATATCTTATTTTTTTTCTTTCTTATTTTTTTTGCAGTACAAGCTTGCCCAGAGTTTTCCTAAGTCATTTGGAGTGTGATGCAGCACATGTTTCCTTGGCAATGAAATTGAGCCTGATGTTAGTGCAACTTTCTGCAATGCACGGAGTATGAAGATGTGATTGTTGTATGGTTCTAGGTTGAACATGTGTGCCTCAAGTTCCTTGAATGAAGAACCACCATGGATGGAGTTCCAGAAACCTTTGTGGTGACAGAGATGGGCCTTGTGCGTGTGTGCTGTTGAAGAAATCTCTCCGCTATCTTGCAGACTTTCAGGACGCTGTCTGACAGTCTGATAAGTCCACCTCGGGACTTCATGTTGATCAGTGCGTTTATCTTGGGACGAGCTCTCGACATAGAGTGCTGATAAACAGGTAGTGCACGGAATCTTCTTCATAGTTGTTTTAACTGCAAAGCTTGGTATGTACCCCACCACAGCCTCTTTGAACATGGACAAGCTGGAAAGACTTAGTGATGTTTTTCTGTGTCTTCTGTTTCAGGCTGAACATCAATTTGCTTGAAATGCCAGCATATCAGAAGTTGTTGCCTCCAGTGTCACCGTGCTATCCAGTGGAGAATAGTTGCCACTAGCTCGGATGTCACTAATGAATAATGTGTATGAAGATGACGTCATCATGCGTGACATTGTACAAGTTGTGAGTTATTTCCTCTTTTCCATATATACCAGCTCTATCTAAAGTCACGTGATGATGACGGGGCATTACGAACAAGATAAAGGATGACTTTCAAAATACATAGTGGAAACAAGGATTTACGAAATTTCATGACATACTGTAATTGCAAATGCGTTTTTCAAGAATGCGCTCACTTGTATATGTATACAATTATGCAGTGCAGTTCTTACATTAATAAATATGTATTAGATAGAATTGAATTGAGTCCGCATTTGTAACAATAATTTTTAATTGCAAATCACGTTTAAATCAATAAGCATCTGATAAAACTCGATACGAACCAGCATGAAGATGACTGAAAATAAATTCATCATCGTTCCTTGAGTATGTAAAAAAGACTCTCACCACTGGATTTTATCTTAACTTCCAAAACTTTAATTCAGCTAGATGACACAGGTGCAGGTCCATTTTTAACAGCATATGCAGGTCCATACAATTCTGTGTTTTATTTAATTTATTAATTTTATTTTGCTGCATTAGCAAAGAGTTTTCACTTTTTAAAATTTGCTGTAAAGCCCATAAAATAAATTGTGCATATTTGTGTGCTGTAATATTGATTAAAAAGTCATTATTAATATGAGTAGCCTACTCCGATAACATTAGGCGTTTCATCAATATAATGTGGTCAGCGGCAAATGATCACACTTGTCGCGGCCATCTCACTTGATGCCGAAAAGGCTTTGATAATAGAATGGGATTATCTCTAAGATTTTGGAAATATATCGGTTTGGGAAAAGTTTTACTGGATGGATGAAGTTACTTTATAGACAGTAGTGGCGGTACAAACAAATTAATTCATTTCAGATTATTTTACTCTTGATGCCTCTTTCCCCATTATTGTTCTGTCTTGCCCTGGAACCATTAGCAGCCGGGAAGGGAAGATGATTTACCAGGGGTGGTGGTCGGAGGAATCAAGTCAAGTCAAAATGTATTTCTATTTACCAAAGTGCTGTACAATAAACCGTTGAACATATAAAAAGAAAGCATTAAAGAAAACATGCAGCTTATGATATATACACAGAAAATAAAATACAATCAGAAAACTTCGACATAAAACCCTTAAACTAATCTTAATCAAAAGCCAGAGAGAACAAATAAGACTTAAGAGCCGATTTAAAATTGGCTAGTGAAGGAGTAAACCTCAAATTTATGGGCAGACTGTATAGGTGCTGCAGCAGAGAAGGCCCGACCACCCTCAGTTTTACAGTGATAACGTGGGACAGTTAAGAGAATTAAGCTGATTACTAGACCTAAGTACTCTTTGGAGAGAGTAAGGAATCAGAAGGTCACTAATGTATTTTGGTGTGACACCAGATAAAGCCTTGTACACAAAAACAGGATGCACCCATGAAATAGGAGATTCCAACCTTGTAAAACACAGAATTTTCACTAAAGATGAAGTTCCAGTCAGGAATCGCCCATATAAAATATCCATAGACACGCAGTTCATTGAATCTGAGGTCGATAATCTGCTAACCAAGAAGATTATCAGGCCCTCTGTATCTCCGTGGGCAGCACTAGTGTGGCCTTGTCGGGCCATTGGAGAAGTCGGCACATGGGCATCGCTTTGTATTAGTCCTAGTGGATTATGCAACGCAATATCCGGAAGCAGTGCCTCTGAGCAACATCTCAGCACGTAGTGTTGCGGAGGCCCTCTTCAAAATAATCTCCTGGGTGGGGATTCCGAAAGAAATCCTCACCGATCAGGGCACAACCTTTATGTCACGTACACTTCGCAAGCTTTATGAACTATTGGGTATTAAATTGATTCGCACCAGCGTTTACCATCCGCAGACAGATGGCCTGGTGGAGTGATTTAATAAAACCCTTAAGAATATGATTTATAAGTTTGTGCACGGTGATAATAGAAATTGGGATAAATGGCTCAACCCCCTGTAATTCGCAGTACGAGAATTCCCACAAGCTTCCACAGGATTTTCCCCGTTTGAGCCGATGTATGGGCGGTGTCCGTGCGGGGTGCTTGACGTCATCTGCAAAGCTTGGGAGGAGGGACCTTCAGATAGCAAGAATGAAATTCAGTACGTTCTTGATCTTAGAGCAAAACTCCACACACTGGGGCAATTAACACAGGAGAATTTGCTCCAAGCTCAAGAACGACAGAGCCGGCCGTATAACAGGGGAACTCGGCTGCGGGAATTTGCACCAGGAGATAAGGTACTCATATTACTCCCAACAAGTTGAGTGCACTGAATATGGTGGCACCATGTAAGGATTCCAGAATGTCTTGAATTTGGGGCATTGGGTATGCATTGAGGTGAGTTTTGGCATTCTGACCACCGTAGTCCACACACAGTCTTGAACTGCCATCCTTCTTTGGCACTACCATAACTAGTGCTGCCCACAGAGATACAGAGGGCCTGATAATCTTCTTGGTGAGCAGATTATAGACCTCAGATTCAATTAACTGCTTGTCTATGGATATTTTATATGGTCGATTCCTGACTGGAACTTCATCTTTAGTGAGAATTCTGTGTTTTACAAGGTTGGAATCTCCTATTTCATGGGTGCATACTGTAGGCCATTGCAACATTAACTCCTCCAATTTAGTCTTAAACAGAGCACTGGTATTATGGCCTGTTGGGACAGTTGTTGAACGGATAGACACGTCTCATTGGATACAGGAGTCATAGGTAAATAAAAGGGAAGGTTTCCATTTGGAAATCCATTCCTAAATTGAATGGCACAGTCAAATCCACATCATTCGGGATGTAAAATGTTATTCCCAACTGATGGCCCTGGATCTCATTTCCACGTCACTCTTCCTATTGCAGTCTGTTGTTGTCCATTGGTGAGGAGAAATACTTGACCACCACTGTGCTGATATGGTTCATTCATGTTAATTTGTTCCCAGAATGATTTCTGTAAGAGAGAGAGTGTGCGCTACCAGTGTCTACCATTGTTGTACAATATCAGTCTTGTAAAATAATGGGGATGGTGACTGACTCCCATCAGTGCGGTGTTATGGAAAGGTTGAACTATTCGTGTTGACTGAAGATTCTCCTTCTGGTCACCAGCATTAAGCTGACTCCAATACCTCTTAGACTCCTCAAAATCCCTTTAGATTTGTGTGCCAATCCTTACTAGTTCTCCGTCATCTTTCACTGTTCCTCGTAACAAGTTACAGTTTCTCAAGACTGGACAATGTCTTTTTCACACATCCAACTCTTCCACTTCATACAAAGAAGCAATACTGGTAAGCAAAGTCACGTATGCATTCCTTCACCACTTGTTTCCTTTCTTGCAATTTTGTAATTGCTACATCCTCGTAGTATTCACTCAAGAACGACCTCAAGAATATTTCTTGAAACTGCTTCCAGTTCCTAACATGTTGCCGTTCTGCCAGCCATCAGTTCTTAGCAGTCCCTGCTTGGAATTCCTTTGAGCACAGCAGTCAGAGTAGCCATAACTTCACTGTCACTGAGGGGTCGTACCACGAAGTACTCTTCACAACGCTCAATGAAGTTTACAGGATCTTCTTACTGTGTGTCGAAGCTGGGGAACTCCATGTTTACTGGGGGATTATATTGTGAAAAGGTATGACTTTCTGAAGACACTGAGAGAGCAAGTATGGTTTTGCACTGATGAGGATGGTAGGGAGAATTTGGAAGTAGTCTGTTGGGGATTGGATAAACAAGCAATGATATATATTAGAATTTTAGTTCAAGCTAGGTGTCGCACGGTTTCAAACAGTCTATCATGGATTGTCCTAAATCCCTAATTGCTAACTCCATCTGTTGCTTCATTCTCTCACACTTACGGTCCAAACGATAATTTATTTTGTCTTCCAAGGCTTGGACCTTGGTTTCAAACGACTTATGAGAAACACACTCACTCACCTTCTGGTTACTTTCTTCCCAGTGTCCGTTCAGCTAGCTGCTCTGCTCAGGTTGTTAGGGGTGTAACTGAGTTGTACTTGGTTTCCAACTCGAGAGGTGTTGGTGGTGGTGGAAATTCCTTGTGCTCGTCTACCCAACTCCTTTCATCCTCTTCTCCTGAATCAATGTACAAGTCACTGAAAGTGTTGGTCATTTCTCCAAACGGGACTCTATGAGTGGTCAATGTTTCAGATGAGAAATCCTGTTCAGGTCCAGATCCACCCTCTCCCAGAGCTACCTTACTTGGCATACTGATATACTGAACCCACAAATACACAAGCCTGTGGTCCCTGTTTGGGCGCCAATATGTGACAGTGCCTAGTGTATAAACCCAGGTCTTATGCCACATAAAAATATATTAGGGATGGAACCACCGGCCAAAAAGTTAATGTATTGTGTGTAAGACAAATACTCAGCATGACAACAGATATACGTGATTGGCAAGTATATTTTCAGTAACAAATACTATTTACATAAACAAATGAGGTGAATTTCAAGACATACATATGTATGTATAAAAACCAGAGTCAATGAACTGACAGGAAAACCCAGATGAAATGAAAGTTTCACATATACCACAGAGAATCAGCTTAACTCACTGAAATGAGCATAAAATGTCTTATGTTTTAGTCCATAGTGGTGATATATAAAGTCACAAGGTAGATGTCCTCAAATGGTCCTTAGTCTAAATAACTCTTTTCTTGAGAATCACACTCCTTGGCATTAATTGTAAGCACACACAAAGGAATCCTTCTCTAAACAAAAAAATAACCTAACATCAGTATATATAATAAACATAAGCAATACACAAATGCTCATGAAACAAGGAAAAGAAACAGCATCAGACACTGATTGAGCATGAATCACAAACGATTCCCAATCTGGACTCCGAAAGTGGCATGAAAGCACCATGAACCATGCTGCTACCACCAAACACATCTAACTTCTTCTGTTACTAGCTTGCTTATATACAGGAGCTAACAGAGTAACACTTCCCCGTAGTGTCATTTATAAACATTACATAAAAAAAACCTGTGACAGACTAAAGCTGTTACAAATGTAATGAAACCCTTGCTCTTATTTGAGCCAGCACTAAAGAAAAAATGTCTACCCGATATCTTCCCAAATTTTTCATCTTCCTGCGGGAAAGATTTAGTTTCTTGAAAATACGCTATATCATATTTCTTATTGTGAAGGTTCAAAGAGGACACAAAGACAGCTGTTCCACTCAGGTAAGGTTCTTTACTTTACACTCAGTAGTGCTCACAACTTCCCAAAACTCAAAACTTCTTATAAACACAATGCAATTACATTAGTTCTCTCGTCTCTCTTGGCCACGCCAACACTAGACTGACATGCAACTCTCTCCCCGACTGGAGGTTCTGTGGCCGTTTTTATGCCGCTCTCCCCTGTGCTCACTGAAATTAGAGACAGGTGTTAGACATAATTTAGCTCAGGTGCAAGCGCCCTTACCGTTTTCTCCCCCGCTGCCACATACACCCACCGCCCAACTCAGGAAGAGGAAGTCAGCGACAGCCATCTGCACCCCCGGTCTGTGGACCACCTTGAACTTAAAGGGCTGGAGAGCCAGATACCAATGGGTGATCCGGGCGTTAGTATCTTTCATGCGGTGGAGCCATAGGAGTGGGGCATGATCTGAGCAGAGAGTGAAGGCCCACCCCAGCAGGTAATATCGGAGTGTGAGGACCGCCCACTTGATGGCCAGACACTCCTTCTCCACAGTGCTGTATTTGGTTTCACTCAAGGAGAGCTTTCGGCTTATGTACAGCACCGGAACGCTCCTCCCCCTCCACCACCTGCGAGAGTACGGCCCGCAGTCCTCTGTCTGAAGCATCCGCCTGCAATACAAAAGGGAGAGAGAAGTTAGGTGCATGTAAAAGCAGCCCCCCACAAAATGCGGCTTAGACCTGCGTAAACGCCTGTTGGCACTGCTCCGACCATTGGACCGGGTCTGGACCCCCCTTTTTAGTGAGGTCAGTCAGTGGGCTGGTGACGTCCGAATAGTTAGGCACAAACCTCCAATAATAGCCAGCCATCCCCAGGAACTGCCTCACCCCCTTTGTGGTCCTAGGTCTTGGGCAGGTCGCAATCGCCGCGGTCTTGTCAATTTGGAGACGCACCTGGCCATGCCCCAAGTGGAACCCCAGATACCGTACCTCCACACACCCAATCACGCACTTCTTGGGGTTTGCCATAAGCCCCGCCCGCCGCAGCAAATTCAGGACCGCCCTCAGATGTTGCTTGTGCCGCTGCCAATCATTACTGTAGATGATGATATCATCTAAATAGGCAGCGGCATAAGTCGAATGCGGCCGGAGGATACGGTCCATGAGACGCTGGAACGTACCCGGGGCCCCAAACAAACCGAAAGGAAGAGTCACAAATTGGTGTAAACCGAACGGCGTGGAAAAGTTATTTTGTGGGAAATTGGTGTCAAGGGGATCTGCCAATAACCCTTTGTCAAATCCAATGTTGAATAAAATCGAGCAGTACCTAACCGATCGAGCAACTCATCAACACGGGGCATCAGGTATGCGTCAAATTTAGACACCGCATTAACTTTTCTATAATCCACACAGAACCGTACAGACCCGTCACTCTTGGGAACAAGAACAACCGGGCTAGACCAATCACTGTGGGATTCCTCTATTACACCCATATCGAGCATCGTATCCAATTGTACCCGACTATTTTCTTTTTGTGTTCGGGCAAGCAATAGGGACGGCTACGTACCACCACCCCCGGCTCGGTCTCAATGTGGTGTTGGATGATGTTCGTACGACCCAGTAGAGGGGAAAACACATCCGCAAACTCCTCTTGCAGATCGGCAACCTCTGCAAGTTGAGAGGTGAGAGGTGAGAGGTGGTCTCCACAAGCGACCGGGGTGTTATGATTGTGGTTTGTATTCACCTCCGGCCCGAGCTCCGCCCTCTCTGGAACTACTGTAGCCAACGTCACAGGGACCGCCTCCCTCCACAATTTCAAGAGGTTGAGGTGATATATTTGACGTGCGCCCCCTCTATCGATTCGCTTAACCTCATAATCGAGATCCCCACTCGCCGTGTGACCTCAAAGGGTCCTTGCCACTTGGCGAGTAATTTAGAGCTCGATGTTGGGAGCAATACGAGTACTTTATCTCCCGGTGCAAATTCCCGCGGTCGAGTTCCCCTGTTATACAGCCGGCTCTGTCGCTCTTGAGCTTGGAGCAAATTCTCCTGTGTTAATTGCCCCAGTGTGTGGAGTTTTGCTCGAAGATCAAGAACGTACTGAATTTCATTCTTGCTATTTGAAGGCCCCTCCTCCCAAGCTTCGCGGATGACGTCAAGGGCACCGCCCATACAGCAGCTCGAACGGGGAAAACCCTGTGGAGGCTTGCGGGACCTCTAGTACTGCGAATAACAGGGGGTCGAGCCACTTATCCCAATTTCTAGCATCTTCGTGCACGAACTTACGAATCATGTTCTTAAGGGTTTTGTTGAATCGCTCCACCAGGCCGTCTGTCTGCGGATGGTAAATGCTGGTGCGAATCGATTTGACACCCAATAGTTCATAAAGCTCATGTAGTATACGTGACATAAAAGTTGTGCCTTGATCGGTGAGGATCTCTTTCGGTTTCCCCACCCGGGAGAATATTTTGAAGAGTGCGTCCGCAACACTGCATGCTGAGACGTTGCTCAGAGGCACTGCTACCGGATTCCACTTTGCATAATACACTAGGGCTAATACAAAGCGATGTCCGCGTGCTGACCGCTCTAATGGCCTGACAAGGTCCATGCCAATTCTCTCGAAGGGAATCTTGATTAACGGAAGAGGGCACAATGGCGCTTTTGGGGTGGCCGGTGGATTCACCAGCTGACATTCACGGCATGCCGCACACCACCTGCGGACATCGCCACCAATGCCCGGCCAATAAAAACGGGTTATTAAGCGGTTCAGTGTTTTTCTTTCCCTTAGGTGACCTGCCATCGGATTATAATGGGCCGCCTGGAACACCGTTTCCTGGCGGCTCCCCGGTATTAAGAGCTGGGTTGCCTCTTCTTTTGTATGCGTGTCCTGCGTCACCCTATACAATCGCTCATTTATAATTGCGAAATAGGGATATGAAAATGCGACATTCAGGTGGAGATGTTGACCATCAATCACTCTCACTTGGTCAAAGGCATGCTTGAGGGTCTCGTCTCTTGATTGCTCCAGAGGGAAATCCACCTCAGGGAACCCCCTGAGGATGGGAGGGGCCGCAGCCTCAACCCCCTGACGTCATCCTGACGTGGAGCAGACGAAGACGGCCCAGGCTCCGCCTCCCCAGCCGGAACATCGCACATAACACATCTCCTTGCTGTCATGCAGGACCCATCCGCGCATATTCCCCTTAATACATTCTTGAACTCAGGCCAATCAGATTCCAAAATCAGCGGATGGGTGAGGCGGGAACTAACCGCGGCCTCCTCTCTATGTTTTGTTCCCCAGAATTTAATGGTCAGGGTCACCACAGGATATTTGTGAATTTCCCCATGCACACACTTCACCCTCACTGTTTTACCCGTGCCCAATGCAACGTTGAACCAAGCGTTGGTGGATAGTGGTTTGATTACAACCGGTGTCCACCAACGCTTGGTGAGTACCCCCCTTGATCCTTACCGGTATCTGGTACGCTCCGGCTCAGTCGGGGGCAGCCTGTGGGGTGTCGGGGACCCGAAAAACAGTCCCCAGCTCCATCACGGGGCGTTGTTCCCCGCCATTGCCCTGGTTCCCAGCAACCCCAGCAGGCCGGCCCAGACGCCACGCCCGCACCTGTGTCGGCAGACACTTCCACCTGAGGGGGAGGGTGGCGAGACGGTGTAGTGGTGGGGGTCATCCACCGCCTCGCGCAGGGCACTGGTCACGCAGGCGGAGCTCCTCGCCTCGGCAGGGCAGGAACGGGCTCTGGGGAGAGAGCAGAGGGAGGGGGAGGAGGGGAACACACAGGGGGAGGGGGAAGAGAGGGAGAGAAAGAGAGAGAACAGGGCTCTTCTGCCCTCGTGTACGCCACCAAATGGTCCTCTGTAAGCTGGACATTCTCCTCCAGCGATGCCGGACGATGGCACTGGACCCATTCCGCGGTTCCCCTCGGCAGAACGTGGATCAGTTGCTTTAGTACCACTTGGTCGATTACTCCCTCGACGTCAGGATTCCCCGCTAGCAACCACTTCTGGCACGCATCTCGGAGCCGCTGGGAGAAGGCAAACGGGTGGTCCTTTTAACCCAGCTTAACGACCGGAACAGCTGACGATACTGCTCCGTACTGTGACCCGCCCGCTGCAGGATAGCCTTCCTCAAGTCCGCGTAGGCCAGAAGACTCGCCGCCGGCAACTGTTGGGCCGTGAGTTGGGCTTCTCCGGACAGCAATGGAAGAAGCCTGGCTGCCCATTGTTCACGCGGCCAGCCCCAGATCTCTGCCGTTCTTTTGAAGAGGTCGACGAAGGCCTCGGCATCATCTTCCATCCCCATTATCAGAAGCGTGGGGGGGGGGCAGCTGAGCGCGGATATCGGTGTTCGGGGCTGGGACTCTCGTCTGACCCAGGAGGCTCTGGATCGTGGACTCGTGCAGCTCCACCATGGACTGTTGGTGGGCCTGGTGCATCCCGGCAAGGGACTGGAGGACATCGGCCAACTGAGAGGACTCCATGGGGCGTACTTTGATTTTTCTGATTCCCGGGTTTTCGGCACCAGTGTGAAGGTTCAAAGAGGACACAAAGACAGCTGTTCCACTCAGGTAAGGTTCTTTACTTTACACTCAGTAGTGCTCACAACTTCCCAAAACTCAAAACTTCTTATAAACACAATGCAATTACATTAGTTCTCTCGTCTCTCTTGGCCACGCCAACACTAGACTGATATGCAGCTCTTTCCCCGACTGGAGGTTCTGTGGCCGTTTTTATGCTGCTCTCCCTGTGCTCACTGAAATTAGAGACAGGTGTTAGACATAATTTAGCTCAGGTGCAAGCGCACTTACCGCTTTCTCACCCAGACGGGTGCTTGACCATGCCCACGCTGCCACACTTATGTTTAGGAAATAAATAACCTTCCTTCTTTTTATGGGGTGCCCCAACCCATTCACATTCCACGTGGAGAGACACAATCTTCCGTCCTCATTATCAGAAGCGTGGGGGGGGGCAGCTGAGCGCGGATGTTGGGGTTCGGGCTGGGACTATTGTCTGACCCAGGAGGCTCCGGATCGTGGACTCGTGCAGCTCCACCATGGACTGTTGGTGGGCCTGGTGCATCCTGGTAAGGGACTGGAGGACATCGGCCAACTGAGAGTACTCCATGTGGCGTACTTTGAATTTTCTGATTCCCGGGTTTTCGGCACCAGTGTGAAGGTTCAAAGAGGACACAAAGACAGCTGTTCCACTCAGGTAAGGTTCTTTACTTTACTTTCAGTAGTGCTCACAACTTCCCAAAACTCAAAACTTCTCATAAACACAATGCAAGTACATTAGTTCTCTCATCTCTCTTGGCCACGCCAACACTAGACTGATAGCAGCTCTCTCCCCGACTAGAGGTTCTGTGGCCATTTTTATGCTGCTCTCCCTGTGCTCACTGAAATTAGAGACAGGTGTTAGACATAATTTAGCTCAGGTGCAAGCGCACTTACCGCTTTCTCACCCGGACGGGCGCTTGACCATGCCCACGCTGCCACACTTATGTTTAGGAAATAAATAACCTTCCTTCTTTTTATGGGGTGCCCCAACCCATTCCCATTCCACGTGGAGAGAGACAATCTGCTCATATTAACATTTTACGTTTTTGACATATTAGAAAAAATAGATTGTGTGTCAAAAACAAAATTATAAAACCACTGAAAATGGGTATAAGGGAAAGGAGGAGGCGAGAACCGGAATGGCAATATAAATTAGAGAGCGAGAGAGAGAGAGAGAGAGAGAGAGAGAGAGAGAGAGAGAGAAGAAAAAACTGTCCAGTTCTCTGATGAGCCGTCACGTGGTCCCCGATCAGCCCTCCACCCTCTCAAGCAGACGGCAGCTGCTCCTCCCTAGGCGGACCGGAGTCAGACCGACCCCCAGCGGACAGAACGCCCCTCCGTGTTCTCGGCGACCCGTGGGGACACTCCTTTGCCCCCGGCAGTGGCCCTACCGCTCCAGGCAGTCGTGGAGTCACATTTCCCTTCTCCCCTCTTGGACGATGGTCTTCTCGACCCCTCAGCGTTTCTGGGGGATGGCACACAGAGCAGCTGCCTGTAATTCTCTCTCTCTCTCGAACTGTCATCACCGGCCGCCTTTATCCCTTGTGCGCCCCCATCAGGCTGATTGGGGACCGGGCGTGCATTGTTCCAGCCCGGCCCTGCCCTCCTCCACTCTACAACCACATTCCAACATTAGAGCAACAAACAAACTTGTATAGTTTGTATAGTTTATAGTAGAACTTCCCCCAGAACAAAAAAGCAGAATAAGACAAATGTGCACATTAACCCCACGCACGACAGCGCCAACCGCTGTTCATCCTTCTAAACTCAAACAGTCCATGTACACCTACAAGAGTCCCCGCACCAACTTTTGCTTCTATACAAAGTGTCCTGTCTCACTCAATGGATCTCTGAGCCGGGAATCTGTGAGCTCGCTCAATTTCCAGCTATTGGCCTGTTATGTTGAGCAGACTCGGGAAGAGCTTGTCTAGGAATTTAACAATATCTCTGCCTTTCTAATGCTCAGGAATTCCAACAGTTTGCACATTGTTTCGACGATTATGATTCTCCAAATCCTCCAGTTTTTCCCAATCCTGTTGAAAATCCATCTTGGTCGCTAGTGGATTAGCAGCTAATTCCCTCTCCAATGACCCCAGATAATCAATCCGTTCTTGTAACCAACTCAGTGAATATCGACTCCATGTCCGATCGACGTATTACAGCAAGATCCTTCAAGTCCGCTATGACCTTCATCAGCATCATAGACATGCTTGACAGTTGATGCTGCATCTCTGCATTTCCAAACTGAGTCCCTGGTCTGTGGCCTTGTCTGGGGTATCAGCTTGAGCACGTAAGTGTCTTTTAATATCTCTTGATATACGTATTGTCTTCATAGAACAATTAAGAATCTGGGTGTATCGAATCTCACTGGTTTATGACACAAATAATAATAAAGCTAGCAAAGTGCTCTTGGTTCTCTGTAAATAATTTTTTTTTCCAAATGCAAGCCTATGAAGATATAAGCTTATTTTTGTATTTTAAAGAGATTTTATTTATAACAATTTCCTATATGTAAAATAAGTCCACAAATTTGCCAGGATTATTCAGGACCTTGGTTTGTTAAAAGATGGATAAAATGGGCCTGGGTTGCTCAGCGAGTATTGATGCTGACTACCTCCTCTAGAGTCGCCAGTTCGAATCCAGGGGATGCTGATTGACTCCAGCCAGGTCTCCTTAGCAACCAAATTGACCTGGTTGCTAGGGAGGGTAGAGTCACTTGGGGTAACATCCTCGTGGTCGCGATTAGGGGTTCTCGCTCTCAATGGGGCACATGGTAAGTTGTACGTGGGTCACGGAGAATCCCTACATTCTGTGAGCCTCCGCAGTGTCATGCACAGCGAGCCACGTGAAAAAATGTGCAGATTAGAAGTGGAGGCAACTAAGACTTGTACTCCACCACTCAGATTAAGGTGAGCAACCGAGTCACAAGGAGGACCTACTAAATTTTGGGAATTGGGCATTCCAAATTGGGAGAAAAAGGAGATAATAAAGAAAATAAAAATAAGATGGATAAAACGAGCCCTCTTTGATCTTTTTTCTTTATTTTAATATGGTTATGTTACTTGCTTTACTTTATTAATTTGCACATATAAATGCCATTATAAATGTATAGTTCTATTGTGTTTTCTAGTTAAAAAAGTCATTCGACGTTTCGCACTCCAATCCAGTTGGTGGCGGTAATGCGCCTTAAACTGGTTTGCCAACCCTCAATATATAGAAGAACACACGTGAGACGCACGCATGTTACAGCGTAGAGAACGTGTCTTTGGAAGCCTAATAACTGAAAAATTGATACTTAATTACTCCTGGTCATAATGGAGTCGTCTGCGCCTTTCGTTAAAAAACAAAGAAAGAACGCGAAGAGACCATTGACTCAAGAGCCGGATCCCGCATGTGCTGTATCGGAGCGCCGTAAACAGCAGAAGCACTCATCGCTGTGCACGACGCTGGGTGAAGAGGACGCGTCCGTCCGGCTGTTGGAGGAGCTCGTGTTCGGCGCGGAGGAGAAGCTGACGGAGCGACTTGCAGAGGTTTATTTAATCATTAAGTCATAATTTCCTGTTATGATGGTTAACCAATACGTTAAGATGGAAGCAAAAAATCGGCTTAGTTTTAAGTTTTTACGTCCAACTACAATAAGTTACACCTTTGTATGCACGTTTTATTTTACAAGCAGTGTCCTGCAGTGTGACTTTATTTAAAACAACTTTAAACAGCTTTAAAAAAATATAGTTTAGATGTTATAGGCTACATGCAGTTATTATGAGCTCAAATTAATTGAGAATCTTGAGATATTTGTCACTGTAGAACTATTTAAGTACACTGCAAAAAAGCTAAAAGGTCTGTAAAATAGTGAAAGGAATGGTAACAAGTCACATGATCTAAATACTTCCTTTCTCTTATTCATGTACATTTTAAAATAAAATATTGATGCTAAATATAAGTGAATGTTTTTATTTGACAGTTTATTGATGATATGTTAATTTTAATGTGATCTGTATGAGAAGGATAGCAGCACCTTACTGGAAGATGACACATGCAGTGTTTCATCAGAGGAGAATGATGCATGTCATAAACATCCTTCAAACAAAAAAGCTGTGTGGGAGGATGAAGATGACAAAGTGGAAGAAGAGTAAGGCCTATCTTTTGATGTCATTTAGATTCACAATGATCGTGTACATTTATATATGATAAGAACATCACAGACATAGTTTAGATGGTCTGTGATCATCTGTCACCTTGAATGTGTTTAGTTGACCCTTCGTGAAGCCCAGCCTTAAAAGCCTTTATGACCAATCAAACCTATCTTTTTTTTTTATTGATTCATATATTAAACACAGAAAAACAAAACATATATACACAATCAATATTTAACTCCCACTATTACCCCTCCCAATCCCTGGCCCTCAACAACATCCCATACATGATTATAGACAAACACACATAAAATAATACATATTAAATTTTGAATAAAAAAATAAATAACACATATTAACAACTACACCTCTCACTCCACTGCCTCTCCCTGAGAGCCCTCCAAAAACAGCAGATATCTGCCCCATTTCCCCACAAATGTGTCCAATGTCCACAGTCTTCTAGATGACCCTGCTTCAAAAGTGCCACCCTCCTCATCATCTCCAAGCACCACTCCTGAAATGGGGATGCTCCAACCGACCTTCATCCCCTTAACATTTTGGACATTTACCTTTCCATATAAAGGACTTCACTATGCTCTCAAATTGCTTGAAATAAGAGAGGGGGACATCTATAGGGAGAGACTGTAGCAGGTAGATGAATTTTGGAATACAATTCATTTTAATAACATTAACCTTCCTAATCATAGATAAATGTAATGAAGCCCACCTGCCCACATCGCTGAAACTTTTTTGTTAAAGGGTAAAAATTAACTCTTAACTAAATCAGACAAATTTGCTGAGAATAAAATACCCAAATACTTAATTCCCTGTTTGGACCACTGGAAGGCGCCCGGCTGGACGGCCGTTACTGGACAGTACGCTGTCAGAGCCAAATCTTTGGATTTAGACCGATTGATTTTGTATCTTGAGAACTTGGAAAAGGAATGAATAATTCTGTGGTGGCAAGGCATAGATCTAGTAGGGTCAGAGGCAAATAATAAAATATAATCTGCGTTAAGAAGAAGCATATGCGCCACACCGAACAATAATGGGGAATGAGGGCAACCCTACCGAGTGCCTCTATTCAGATTAAAATAATCTGAAATTAATCCATTTGTTTGTACCACTGCTACAGGGTGTCTATAAAGTAACTTAATCCAAACAATAAATGTACTCCTGAACCCATTTCCAAAATCTTTAAAAGATAATCCCATTCTACCATATCAAAAACATTTTCAGCGTCAAATGAGATTGCAGTGACCTGAGACTGATCATTCGCTATTGACCACATGATATTGACGAAACCCCTAATGTTATCAGAAGAGCTACAGCCTCGAATAAACCTCACCTGGTTTTTATGTATAAGAGATGTCATAACTTAATCGGTTAGGCAAAATCTTTGACAATTTTTACATCTAACTGGATCAGGGAAATTGGACAGTAACTTTTACACTCGCTTGGATCTTTGTCCTTTTTAAGAATCGGACTGATCCAGGCTTGTGTCATTGTTGGGGGAAGCTTTCCATTCTTTAATTATTCCGTATTAACTTCTAACAAAAGTGGAACCAGTTCTGTAGCATAAGATCTAAAAAAAAAAATTGACACAGACACAAAAACTTAAAGGAGTCATGGTGTTCATTTGTTTCTTTTAATGGCAGCAGTGAATATATTAACTGAACAATTATTTGAACTCTACATTAAACTAAACATTGGAACATTTATTTTTATGTAATTTATCCACAAAGTGTGTAGCTTTTGTCACTGCAGTGTATCTTTCTGGGCTTCTGGAAGAACATTTCCAGAGCCTCTTGATGTGGTAAGTCAGAAACGTCTGGTCCATTTATTGAGATCCGCATGCATGCTGCAAGATGGTCTCATTGCAGCCTATTGCGGATGTTTGTCTTGACCTGCAAATGCATTAACTGTTAAATGTGATAGCTTAACATATAGCTAAAAGCAGCAAATCCTATTGTGAAAAGTTTGTATTACCCTGTTCATGGTTGAGAAGACCCTTTCACAGTTTACACTACTGACTGGGACCGTCAGAGCAATAGAAGCCAGCAGGCTGTTAGTCTGAGCAGACAGTCAGAACAAATATGTGTGTGATTGAGCGTTAAGGCCTATATTATTTTATTTTTTTCGTTCTTTGAATTAGTTAATTATATTAATTTAAATCTTTTTATTGTTCATATCTTAATTTTTTAAAATATTTTTATTAATAGATCCGGCTCTTCTGATATGCGAGCCGGTTCCCAACGTTCACCTACAACTTCGGAGCCTACAGAGTCGGCTCTTAGAGCCGACTCGTTCGCAAACGACCCATCACTAGTGACTGGACTTTTGCTGCTTGTCAGGGAAAGGGCGTGCAGCACTTGGGCTCTTTTCTGTACTTGGACTCGGATCAGTAGCGCTACTCCGGGTGCTACTTACAGGAGAGCGAGTGTTGCCATCTTCACCACCCTGGGAGCGTTTAAAAAACACAGATATTTTTGTCTTCTTTTCAGGTGATTGACGCAACATATTTCCAACGCACGCTTTCTGTCCGCTGGTGGGAGTGTGTGATGGGGAGTCGACTCCAAAGAGTCGATTCCTCGACTCTGAATAGCCCCAGACTCGGGGTCGACTCATCACAGGAATCGACTCTTGGTGTCGACTCTGTTACTGTGTCCGAAATCACTCACTTGTGAGTGTCTAATCCCTATAAAAATTATATTTTTACAGTAAAGTCGAGTAGATTGTATATTTTTTACATTTTGAGTGTATTACTATGTTATACACTCACCTAAAGGATTATTAGGAACACCTGTTCAATTTCTCATTAATGCAATTATCTAATCAACCAATCACATGGCAGTTGCTTCAATGCATTTAGGGGTGTGGTCCTGGTCAAGACAATCTCCTGAACTCCAAACTGAATGTCAGAATGGGAAAGAAAGGTGATTTAAGCAATTTTCAACCTTGAGGCGGATGGGCTACAACAGCAGAAGACCCCACCGGGTACCACTCATCTCCACTACAAATAGGAAAAAGAGGCTACAATTTGCAAGAGCTCACCAAAATTGGACAGTTGAAGACTGGAAAAATGTTGCCTGGTCTGATGAGTCTCGATTTCTGTTGAGACATTCAGATGGTAGAGTCAGAATTTGGCGTAAACAGAATGAGAACATGGATCCATCATGCCTTGTTACCACTGTGCAGGCTGGTGGTGGAGGTGTAATGGTGTGGGGGATGTTTTCTTGGCACACTTTAGGCCCCTTAGTGCCAATTGGGCATCGTTTAAATGCCACGGCCTACCTGAGCATTGTTTCTGACCATGTCCATCCCTTTATGGCCACCATGTACCCATCCTCTGATGGCTACTTCCAGCAGGATAATACACCATGTCACAAAGCTCGAATCATTTCAAATTGGTTTCTTGAACATGACAATGAGTTCACTGTACTAAAATGGCCCCGACAGTCACCAGATCTCAACCCAATAGAGCATCTTTGGGATGTGGTGGAACGGGAGCTTCGTGCCCTGGATGTGCATCCCACAAATCTCCATCAACTGCAAGATGCTATCCTATCAATATGGGCCAACATTTCTAAAGAATGCTTTCAGCACCTTGTTGAATCAATGCCACGTAGAATTAAGGCAGTTCTGAAGGCGAAAGGGGGTCAGACACAGTATTAGTATGGTGTTCCTAATAATCCTTTAGGTGAGTGTATGTTGAATTAATGTGACGTCATATCACGACCGTAGTCTCAAAGTCTAGTGTATCCGCGGCATTACACCATGCCAGAGAGCTGTCGTAGAAACTTTGTATTTATCCTACACGTAGCTTGTAGCTTATCTCTTTAGAAATAGATATCAGTCATAGTGACTCTAGTTTGTAATTATGCATACCTCCGTACCAGAAAACCTGGAATCGAACACCCCTATGCTCACCTGTGTGCGCGTGCAGGCGCGTGTGTGTGCACATAGGGGCGGAACTCCGCCGTGCGCGATACAGAGAGCTGAGGAGAATAGTAAACGTGCGACCATGTAGAGACCGAAATGACATGCCGTCGTGTAAATAAGATAAATAACATAAGGGCTATTTAGTTTGTTTAATAAAAGAACAAGGTATAGACCTGTTCTATTGGAAAGGTAACCTTAAATTACTTCTGTTGTGATCTGGCGCTATATAGAAAATAATTAACTTTACCTTCAAGGGGGGGCGGAGGGTGCCGTTGGGGGGGGGGGGGGGCGCCCCCCCTAATATAACGGCAGGGGAAACGCTGTAGTACCAGATGGGTTAAAATGTCTCCAAATATCTGCAAGACCAAGATTTTTACACATCCTGTGAAGCGTCAATGTTGCTCTAGGGGCTTACACACTTTTGCTTCACTGTGATCAAGGACTTTTTCCAACAACAGATTAAAGTCTCCTCCCAATATTATATCATGAGCTGTGCCAACAGTTTGGAACATCACTTCGAGGTCTATTAAAAAGCCCTGATCATCAGCATTAGGTGCATAAATATGAGCCAAAAACAACTTTTGCCCTTGAATTTCAGCTAAAATAATAATGACTCTTCCTAATTTATCATTAATCTGTTTGAGAAATTTGAATTGTAAATGTTTATTTATCAATATAATGACTCTCTTGCTCTTAATTGAGCCAGCACTAAAGAAAACATGTCCACCCCATATCTTCCCTACTTTTTCAGCTTCCTGCAGGGAAAGATAAGGTTCTTGAGGAAACACTCACATTTCTTATGTTTAAGAAAATAAATAATTTTATTATTTATTTTTATGGGGTGCCCAACCCATTCAGATTCCATGTGTAGAGAGACAAATTAACGTTTGACATTTTTATATAATAGAAAAAATAAATTGACCACTTTTCAACATTAGTGCAACAAATAAAACCCGATCCTCCCCCAAAACAAACAGAAAAACGTGTGCATTAACCCCGTGCACACCAACCAGCGTCGATCCCATTAAACTCAAGAGTACATGCACGCTTTCAAGAGTCCCCTCGACAGCTTTGCCGTTGGATTGCTTAAGCCCGGTATTTCTATACAAATTTTGTGAGGCAGAATTCATAACAGAAAATACTTTGTAAAACAAACTCCAGCCAATAGAAGGCATAAGCACAAAGAACAAGTAGATTCATCCACAAATGTCCCAAAGGTATGTTCCTCCATAAAACAAACTCCAGCCACTAGCGGAACCAGCACACAAAAAATTATGATCAGTAAGTTGGCTGTTTCATAAATGCTGCAGATACCCTAATCCTGCCAATGACCTGCAAAAAATACTCCATGTAACAAAATCCAGCCAATTGGAGGCACTAGCAAAAAAGCAAAGAATGAGCAGATTCATCCACAACTGTCCTGAAGGAGTGCCACTCCATAAAACAAACAAACAAAACAAAACAAACTGCCGCTAGGTGGAACCAGCACAAAAAGAACAAAAAGCGCCCAGCTTCCTCAGACGTCAAGTGTATGTTCAGCGAGATGAGCTCACTTGGAGGCACGTGAGAAACACACCCTGACTTCCTCAGTCCATTAATTTTATGAAAGACATCGCTTGTTGTGGGTATGTTAATATTTTGCTGCGATCCTTATTATCTATTCTCAATTTGGCCGGGAACAAAAGTGCAAAGTGAACTTCCATTGATGTAAGATGTAATCAATCCCGTTTCTCTCTCGTCAAATTCGCAAAGTCTGGGAACAAGAAAATTTTGTGGTTCTTCCAAGATAGCCTTCCTTTACTCCTCGCCTCGCATATCATGAGATCGTTATCAGATGATCTCAGAAATTTGGCCAGAATTGATCGGGGCCTGGCTCCCTCCATGGATCTCGGAGCCGGGACTCTGAGCTCGCTCGATTTCCATCTTATGGTCTGTTATGTCGAGCAGACTCTGAAAGAGCCTTCCAGGTATTCCACCATATTCTGACCCTCTGCTCCCTCAGGAATTCCAACAATACAGATGTTTTTCCGCTGGGTTATTATTAGCTGGGTTATTATTAGCGGGTTAGCAGCTAATTCCCTCTCCGATGACTCCATATAATCAATCCGTTTCTCGATATCCCACACTCTTGTAACCGCCTCAGTGAATTTAGTCTCCGTGGCAGTGATCGATCAACATATTACAGCAAGATCCTCCCAAGTCAGCATTGACATTCGTCAGCATTGCCGACACGTTCAACAATTAACTCTGAATTTCCTTCACTTCTCCGGTCAGATCGGCTCCCTGGTTCGCGGCCTCATCAGGTGTGTCAGCTTGAGCATGTAAGTGTCTTTTAATGTCTCCAGAGTTTTTAATTCTTTGGCATATTGTCTTCCTAGAGCAGTTATGGAACTGGGTGTATCAAATCTCACCAGTTTTTGACAATAATAGTGTTAAAAGTGCACAGAGCTTGCCGTTCACACATCTGAACCTCGCATTGCGTCAAGTGACTACTTTTATTCTTTTTTTTTTAAATGTAGCTGAGAATTAGTAAACCAATCCATTGAGATTAACAAATATAATCGGTAGTCTTGTTTTTGTATCAAACTGTAATTCCAGATGCTGCTCAAGTAAATCAGCTCTATTGTGTCCCTCTCTCTCATGTGCAGCTGTCAGCAGCGCGTTGAGCGCTTAAGTTTAGTTTCAGCACCTGCGCAGTGAGGAAGTGCGTTTTGTCAATTATTGGGCGTTTCCACTGCACGGTACAACTTTACTCGACTCTGTTATTGGGGGTTTCCACTGTAGATAGTACCTGGTACTTTTTTTTTTTAGTACCACCTCTGTCGAGGTTCCAGTCGAGCCGATACTAAATGTGACATCAAAACCCTGCAGATCACTGATTGGGCAGAGAGAATAGTCACTCCAAGCGTCACTGTATTTTCGACACAGTACATCAACCGGCTAGATTTAAAGTTAGCTACAGCAATAGCAGTATCATTTGTTAACGCGACTTTGGAATTGTCGCGTTAACAAATGATGGCTGTGAGCAAAACCATGCCGTGGTCAATAAACGAAGTGCAGATGTACGAAAATGTCTTTCAGGAAGTGTCTCTGCTGTTGGCCGCACAGCTGAGACACTGCTGCGACCTACCAACTGTGTTGAGAAAAGTAAAAAAAAAATAAAGAAACTGACTACAGAACCATCAAGGAAAAGTGGAAGTGGTTTGACCAAATGGATGCTATCTAGACCGGTGAGCAATGGGAGGGAGAGTGCCCTGAAGTCCACAATGGAGGATGGAGCGGTAACTCTATACTCTGCTTGAAAGCTTCACTTTATTTAGTTTACTAGCTACTGGAAAGCTTGCTTCTAAAACAACCAGGCCAATTTATCTGTTACACTTGTGTAAAATCACCATGCAACAACTGCTTTATTCAGAACAATGAGCTAGTAGCTAACAGGTAGCAGTCATGTTATTGTTTATTGTTGTGTCGCGTTTAAGATGATGTCACGGCAGTAGAGGCGGCACAACTATGACAATCAGCCTATAATCCCACCCACATTGAGGCGGCACTAAACAGCAGTGGAAAAGTAAAGCGAGGAGAGTCGAGTCAAACCGTAACATGCAGTGGGAAAGTGCCAATAGTTACTGAATTTAAGATGCGATTTATGTTTAAACTTTTCTAAACCTGTTAATTCGACATACAAAACGCATTATACCACTTCTGTGAATAAAAAAATCGAACAAAAATAAATTAAGAGCCTAATGAAATGTTTGAGTCATCTCTATAGAGAATATCTGAATGCAATTAGAAAATGCAATTGGAGAATTGTAAAAGTTAATTTGGGTATCGTCGGCATAACAGTAGAAACTTATTCCATGATTTCTGATAATATCTCCCAAGGAAGCATAAGGAAAAAAGCAGAGGCCCTAAAACGGATCCCAGTGGCACTCCATACTTTTGTTTGATTTGACAATTCCTTGTTTACACAGACAAAGTGTTAGCAGTCTGCTAAATAGGACCTAAACCATGCTAAGGCAAGTCCACAAATACCAACATAATTCTCTAGCCTATTCAAGAGAATATTGTGATCTATCATGTTGAAGGCAGCACTAAGATGTAAAAGCACTAGAAGAGAAATGCAGCCACGATCAGATAAGAGCAATTCAATAGTAAATCTGATAAATGCAGTCTCTGTACTGTGATGGGCCTAAATCCTGACTGAAATTGTTCATATATTCCATTTCTCTGTAGAAATGAACATAGTTCATAGGATACTAACTTTTCTAGTATTTTCAGCATAAATGGTAGATTTGAAATCATTCTGTAATTAACCAATTCTCTAGGATCAAGCTGTGGCTTCTTATGTGGTTTAACTGCCATTTTAAAGTTTCTAGGGATATGTCCTAAGGATAGCGAGGAGTTAATAATATTAACCCTCTTGGGTCTGAGGGTGTTTTGGGCCCTGGAGAACTTTTGACATGCCTTGGCATTTGTGCTTTTTTTCAGTTGCTTAAACACATTAATGGCTAAAGTCTGTTAACACTGTATTCAGAAAAAACTGGGCTACAATAATATGTGAGCAACATGTATGTACAGGTTTGTATTTTTGAGAAAATAACATTTATGTGTGTTTTTTGAAAAAAAATAAATTGTAAGTCATTGAAATAAGGCCATATAACACATACTCAACATTTGTCCACAAGTCTTTTGAGAACTGGAGCCTAGTAGCTTAGAGTTTTTGCTACAAAATGATGTGAAAAACATCCCTATCACTCATTCATACAAAACAATATACTAATTAAACTTTTGTAAGACAATTTTAGTGTTAGAAAGGTCATATGCGAGGAGGCGTGAACTATCATGAATATTGACAATGAGACAAAAGGCCCCTCCCCTGGGACTATTAATGAGGAATGTGACAAAGAGAATGAATGTGAGGAGACTTAATGATCAAAATCAAGTTTTAAATTAAAAGTAGTAATCTGACTATACATTTTCTTTACTTGAAGACTTTACTGAATTTCAGACCTACACTACCGTATAAAAGTTTTAGAAGAAGTCTCTTCTGCTAACCAAGAATGCATTTAATTGATCAAATACAGTAAAAATATTGTGTGAACTTTTTTTACAATTTAAAAGAACAGTTTTGTATTTGAATATATTGTAAAATGCAAATTGTGATCAGAGCTGAATTTTCAGCATCATTACTGCAGTCTTCAGTGTCACATGATCCATCAGAAATCATTATAATATAATGATTTCCTAATATTGGCATATTTAAAGTGCATTTTACTCATTTAACCTGAACACATATTTGCAAGTACTAGCATCGCTGATAATGAGGTAGCATAACCACTAGATAAAATATATTCTAAACATTCATATTACATATCATATTTATATCATACAGCATACAATTTAAATACCTGCTTTAGCCGAAACAGCATTTAAATGTAACTAAAACTTGCTTATTAGGACATATTTCAAATATCAATACTCTGAATTCTGGCTGGCAAGTCTGGAGACAGTCCCACTAGTAAAATATGTACGTTTATATAAAATAGCATGTCAACTAATTAAAACTAAATGACTTACCCGTCCAAAATTGTATCCTCGACTGGATCAAGTCTCTCTTCAAAATACAAATGTTCAATTGAGTCCTGCTCTTCTTCTGAGGAAAATGTTAACTCCTTACTATCCAGGAATTTCCTTGCCTGTGTATCATTACAAACGTGCTGAAAAGTGAATGACTTTGTTTTTAAGGCACAGTGGGGGGCGTGTCCATTTGCATTGATCGTCTCAGCACTTTACCGTATGAATGGCGCACTCTGCTGGTGGGTCTGATCACATTAGCTATAATGAGCTGAGCCAGAAAAACTGTACATTGCTTTGTTTCATACAGATTACATTGCAGGAGAATATTTGTTTTAAATTTGAATTGTTTTAAAAGTAGAAATTAAGCCTTCTTTAGACATGTTTCATGTTTGTGTGATAAGAATTCGCAGAGTTTCAATTAATTTTTGTGATGTGTTTCAGAAATATGCTCGTAGGGACGGAGACGGCTGACAGCTCACCCTTTATATTTTCTTTGTTTTACAAAAGCACAAGGTTTTGTTGTTATTGTGAGTGTACACAAATAAAAGTAGACCCTTTATAGTCTCTAATGATGTCTTACACTTATCTGTATACCCCAAAATGGAGTATTTTAAGTTGTTTCCGCTGAAATGACAAAAAAAATCCAGCAGGATGCTCCGGCACATACGACGTCCCCAGAGGGTTAAAGAAAATCATGCATTAACCAAACAGGAAAAATGTAATATCCATGAAGTCTTAGTCGTCATTGTGTAATTTCATTAAATACGATTGTAAATTGTCTATAAAAATAAATTATTGTATTTACAACCCCAGTGAGCCGAAGGCAACTGTGATAAGGAACACAAAACTACATAAGATGTTAGTTAAAAATAAGGTGAAAAATAACTTTGGGAGAAACCAGGCTCACAGTGGGGGCCAGATCCACTCTGGCTAACCAGCATGAATACAATGCCAATATTAGTTATTTATGTGCAGGTCATTGTTTAAAATGAGCAAGAATAAGAAATAAGAATATTATCAATTCAGTTTATGAATATTTTTAATATATTGAATATATATATTTTCTTATATAATATTTTTTACAAAAACAGTGGCATTCAATCTCCCAATCATTCCTATTAGAAGTTCTGCAAAGCTTGTCAGAGCGGGCAACAGTTACCAAGGCAGGGCGGAGCTTAGCGAAGGGCCAATTGTCAGTTCTATCTTTAATGTGATATTTCTTATAGCTTCTTTTCTGTTATTTAGGATTGATATGATGCATCGCTTTCGCAAGGACATTAAAAAGAGTGAAGCAGAAGCCAAGATAACAAAACAAAAGTTACAGCAGCGCTTAAAGGAACAGTAAGTCATGGGGGACAAAAAAGACAAAAAAAATAATCCAACGTGAAAGGAAAGTTACAATAGTTTGTTTTAACAGGTTTCAGAAAGCAATGGGCGGAACACCTGACTGGGCAGAAGTGACTGTGAGGAAGAGTCATGGAAAAGGTAATAAGAAATTACATTTTGAGAAAATACAGCAAAAGGACTATGATGGGTGCTTTTATTAGATCAAACTATACTTATTCTTACATTTTGTATTTTTTACAAGCAGAAGATGAGTGTGAAGATGAGGATGATAGTGAAGAATTGCTGCGAAGGACTGGAAACTTTATTGGCTCATCAGATGGCCTTCCAAAAGGAGTTATTAAGGTTTTGTCTTTTGTTCAGTTTGTGCGTTTATTACTAATTTTATGTCCATTGTGTTTAGTTTTATTTTTGCAAATTTAGAACCACAGAAAAAAGTTGAAGTACGTAGATGCAATCAGAATGACCATTTTATTATTTAGAATGATGATCCAGAGATTACATCATATTTATAATTATGTACACAACAGTAGAGCAAGCATATATGTGGGATGTTTTTATTTTTTTCATCCGTGTGACCGCAAACCTCTAAGTAATAACCACTGTCATTCCTCCAGGCAACAAAATTAAATTGAAATAGTTGAAATGCTTGAAACCGACAGTCAGCATAGACTTAATTAATTTTACGAGGGGGAATAAAATCTTTTATGCATTTTTAATTATGCATTATTATGCAATCTTTTGTCCATATCGAGTGTAAATGCAAGATAACGGGGTGTGACTAAACTTCTCCGATTTGTTTTATCGAAAAGCTTTGCAGTGGCGAGATGAGGCAAGAACTTTCTTTTCAATACAAAACCAGGGAGGTGCTCTCTCAAGTGGAAGTGACCAATGAGCCAAATGTCTAAGACCGAATGCATGGTAATAAAACAAAATCTTGGGTAGGCCTAACCCACCTTTGTCAATCGGCCTGTGTAACTTAGCTTCAGATTGAGACCAATTGACTTTGTATCCTGAGAACTTGGAAAAGGAATGAATAATTATGTGGAGGCAAGGCATAGATCTAGTAGGGTTGGAGACACATAATAAAATATCATCTGCGTAAAGCAGAAGCTTATGCGCCCCACCTTCCGCAATCACCCCTGGAAAATCATCCTCCTCATCGCAGCTGCTAATGGTTCCAGGGCAAGACAGAACAATAATGGGGAAAGAAATTAGTTTCATTTCGGAAACTGAATCTGAAATTAGTCCATTTGTTAGTACTGATAGTAATACTTGAAAATCCATTCAAGTATTCCCGAACACGTAAATTTCCAAAATCTAAAAAGATAATCCAATTCTACCATATCAAACGCCTTTTCGGCATCAAGTGAGATGGCAGCGACCGGAGATTGATCATTCACTACTGACCACATGATATTGATGTGGAACGAAAAAAAGAACGCATAGATTCATCCACAGCTGTCCCAATGGAGTGTTATTCAACAAAACAAACTCCAGCCGTTAGGCAGAGCAAACGCAAAAAGAAACAAAAATGCCCAGCTTCCTTCGAAAGCCAGAGTAAGTACAGCGAGTCGACCCACTCACATGGCAAACACCCAATGGTTTACTCACCCATTGTTTCTATAAAAGACAGCGCCTGTTTCGGACATGTACATTTTCTTCTCAGCTTGGCCAGAAACATCAATGCAAAAGCAATCTTATGTTGATGCAAGAGTTTCTTGCATTCCTTGAACTGATCGCGTTTCTCTCTTGTCGACCTCGCAAAGTCCAGGAACAAGAATATATTATGATTCTTCAAAGAAATCTTTCCTTTGCTCCCTCAGCAGATCTTCGTGCCGGGACACTGTGAGCTCGCTCGATTTCCACTTTATGGCTTATGTCGAGCAGACTTGGGGAAACGCTCGTCCAGGAATTTCACCATATCTCTGCCCCCTCATGAATTCCAACAATTTGGACGTCATTCCTACAGCTCCGATTCTCAAGATCTTCAAGCATTCCAAGCATGTGTTCCAAATCAACTTTAGTTGCTGGTGGATAGCAGATAAATATCTCTCCGATGACTCCAGATAATCGATACCTTTCTCAACATCTGCCACTCTTGTAACCAACTCGGAGAATTTTATTTCCATTGCCATAATCAATATGTATTACAGCAAGAACCTTCGTCATCATCACTGACATATTGGACAGTTGACACTGGATCTCCTCTCACGTCACACAATCCAAATGGAGTCCCCAGTCTGTAGGCCTGTCGGGGCTTTCATCCTGAACACGAAAGTTTCTTTTAATGTCTCGAGAGCCTGAGGATTTTGACTTCTTTTTACCTCAAAGAGCAAATGTGTAACTGGGTTTATTGAATTTCACCAAATTATAACATGAGAATAATACAAAATGTAGCAAAGTTCGCAGAGCTCGTCGCTCACACGTTTGCTTCTTGCATGGCATCACGCGACCTCCCCACACATTTTGCATGCTTGATGAACTCTTTTAATTCAACCGTAATTAATTAAATGTTTTAATCCAAGAGTTACACTGCTATTTTATTTTTAATATTTTTTCATTATTAAGTATATTATACATTATACATAATTATACTTAAGTATACATTAGTATTTGTTTAAAAAATGTTAAATAATTTTAGAAATTATTTGCTTCCACAGACATGCAGCAATGTTAGATTAATTTGTCTGCCAGTTTTTCCCTTGATACTAGTTTGGATAAGGTTTGGATTTAATGTTGGAAAAGTGATTCTAGACAAGCAGCTATGAGCAGCATAATCCCAGAATATTAAATTCAGCATACTTTCAGAAATCTGTGTGTTTAAGTTGTTAGAAGAACAATAAAGCAAACGTCATTGTCGTTGGAGCTTCTCGGGAAAAGACGGGTAAAACCCATAGGATACTTTGGTTTTCGTGTGCCGTATGTCTCGAACACAGTGTGTTTGACGCAAATTTCGGGGGAAAAAACTACCCCATTTTAAAGTTTTGTTGTCATCAGATATGCTTCTGAGCTCATGCAGCTTACTGACTCAGGGGAAGCCTTCAATGTTTGGTAAAAAAGCCGGCATCTCACTAGCCGATAACAACTGAAGTAGCACATGAATTGAAAATAAAAAATGTACATAGACTGAATTAGGCAATGCAATTCATTGACTAACTTTACCCTGTGCATGTGTTGGATTGTGTATTTATCCATTTGGGGATTGATGTTGAAAACAATCTGTAGGCTTGGGAATAGAGAACCTGTTCTTTTTCAAATACTGTAAAAAAAATAAATCCGAGTTTCTTGCAGTGCATTTCAGTGACAGTGAATCTCTACTGAATCTGTTCCAAAGCTTAGAAGGCTGCCTGACTTTCTCCTGCCTACATAGGCAACTGTCTTCTATGGCAGCATCCTAACTGAAATGGAGCCTGGCACTGCAACGGGTCCTGTGCCACAGTTTTCGGTGACCTGAGGCATTTGCACTTGATGCACACTGCAGTTGTGCAGTTCACTCATCCCAATCAACAGACAGCAGTGCAGAGAAAATATCAGAAAAGAAAAATTCAGCAAGAAACAGCAGAGTTTTTCTGAACTTTAAATTCACCTGGCCAGCTATGATAATAAATACTTCTGTATTTATTACATGAAGTAATAAATGCAAGAGGTAAAAAAACAAAACAAAAAAACACTTAAGAACTACAAGGCTTTTTACGCTGTCTGTCTTTGGCTAAACTTAAGCACTTTTATTTTCTCACCATTTCTCCCCAATTTAGCATGCCCAGTTCCCAATGCGCTCTAGGTCCTCATGGTGGCATAGTGACTCTTCAATCTAGGTGTCGGAGGACAAATCTCAGTTGCCTCCGCATCTTAGACAGTATGTCCGCGCATCTTATCATGTGGCTTGAGCGCATTACCGCGAAGACCTAGCACGTGTGGAGACTTCACGCTATTCTCTGCGGTGTCCCTGCACAACTCGCCACATGCCCCACCGAGAGCGAGAACCACATTATAGCAACCATGAGGAGGTTAACCCAATGTGACTCTACCCACCCTAGCAACAGGGCCAATTGGTTGCTTAGCCTGACTGGAGTCACTCAGCATGCCCTGGATTTGAACTTTTGACCCCAGGTGTTGTAGTCCGTGTCTTTACTTGCTGAACTTTGGCATTCTGATGGTTATCTTCTACACCAGTGATTCCCAATTCTGTTCCTGGAGGCCCCCCAACACTACACATTTTGGATATCTCCCTTATCAAACACACCTGATTCAACTTATCAGGAACAGGTTTGAGAATCACTGTTCTAGACACAGCCGAGAATCCACTCGCAACTGAGTTTAATACAGGTGGTGCAAGATTAATGACATTATACTCTTGAGCATAATTATTCCTTGCATACACATTTTGGGTAAAATAGTCAGTTTTCTTATTTCCTATCTTATTAAACTTTTTTATGGATACTTTTCAGTAATAAATTAAGTACAGTTATAATGATATTTCTCTCGCTTCTCCATCCGCTCATTGCAGTACATTCTGGGATCATATACCAATACATACGAAGGATACATACATACATACATTAGAATTTGGCCAAAACGAGATATCTTGGGACATTTACATTTATGCATTTGGCAGAGGCTTTTATCCAAAATGACTTACAGAGCACTTATTACAGGGACAATCCCCCCGGAGCAACCAGGAGTTAAGTGTCTTGCTCAAGGGCACAGTGGTGTGGCCGTGGGGTTCGAACCAGTGACCTTCTGATTAGCAGCCCTGTGCTCTAGCCACTACGCCACCACCATCCTCCTTGGGATACATGATAATTAAAATCTACCTTTTGGAACAGGCTACACGTTGGGAGAGTGCCAGCGATTCATTCAAATGACACCTCTGCAGGAAGCTCACAAGGTTTTAGAACAGACCCATCATGTTATTTTCAATTATATGTGTAAAATCTTTATTAAATCAGTAAAATCTATATTTAATCTCGCATCTAGACGTAATTATGTTTTAAGGAAATCAACAAATGTCAGTTAGTGAGTAGGTCTGTTGGAATGACTGTTAATTTTTAAATTGAGCAATCACAAATGTCTGTGAAGGAATAAAACAAATTCACATCCAAGTATCAGATGCAGAGAGTAAGGTAGGATAGAAGGCACATATTATATGATGTATGCATTTCACATCTGTTCATTATGATGCATTAAATCCCATACACTGATCTTCTGCTGTACTGTACTAATGTCAGTCATTGCTGTCCATCAACCTCTGTGCAACATTTATGAAAAAAAAAATAAAAAATTAGAATATAATTGAAAATGTGAGTGAAAAATAAATCCTAAAAATAACCATTATGGTGTGTTTTAAGTTCTTATTAGGTTGTTTCACAAAAACCTCCCTGCAACGTTCTGGGAAGGTTCGTTTATGGTTATAAAAATAGAATAGGATGGTTCCACAACAAATAAAAGTGAACCATACGATAACGTTAGGGGACCATCCTGTGTTTGCTGGGTCGTTACATAGCTCAAGAAGCAAACTTTTATGACACAGTAGAGCGCAGCAGTGGCTGCCCACTTTTTCAGCTGTCTAGCTTCTGGAAATATTTTCTCCATTCATTTCTTCCATAGTCTTTTTATAAAATCCTTCATGAAAGAGATTGCTATGAAGATTATCACAACATCACAAAGTTTGTTTTGAGGCAAAAAATTATTTGAAAAGACATTTCAGACATAAAAACAAGGGTACAAGGCAGTATACTTAGTCTTTTATGAGGGCATGGACTACAATTCCATGAAGCATTGCAAATTATGTCATTGAATAAAAAACAAACTATTGGAATATATAAAACTATTGATTTTAGGTTGTTGATTATAAGTATAGCAACAATGTATTTTACATTTATTGCTATATATTCAGATTTGTACAAATATGTAGTTTAAGGAGACTGGCTCGATTATGTCATTCACAATGCATCATGGGAGCAGGCGGTCGGTCCGAGGCACATTTTATAAGTTTTGTTGGCCGCGGTTCTCTGATTGGTGGATCTTTCTCTGCTGTAGTAATCTAAATTTGAAATCACGCAATGATGGATGGCTTTGATGTATATACCATTGGTGAATAACCTCGCAGCTCATTGTAGGTCTGTCTGTAAATGTTTAGAAGTTATCTTTGAAAATCAATTTATCTTTGGGGATTTTTACTTCAGGAACCAGACTGTTGCGTGCTCTTGTTACTAGATTCTACTTGTGATTTCTTATGTTAATAAAAGGTAATATTTCTGTCTTTTCCCATTTTAAGTAGATAAGAATTATACTTGCATGATTAGAAAATAGGTACCCTGGGACATTGGCAATTTTAACATATTTCACTGTTTTTTCCAGTTCAATATTTCACTGAATTCCACAGATTTTACCCCTGCAGAAAATGAGAAAAAACTGATCCGTTTCAATTTGGCCATGGGGAAAATACTTCCCTACTTTTCACTATAGGCAAAACTTGCATTAAATGTGATATAATAAATACTTAAAGTATTTAGTCTATTGTAGTATTAGTCTAATTATTTTTTCTCTTGGTGGCAGATAAAAAAGTGCTTGAATGCCAATAATGAACGTCCAGGTGATGATCGGCTTACAACAGTACAGTTTCACCCATCTGCTCAGATTGTGATGACGGCAGGTCTGGATCACTCTATATCACTCTTTCAGGTCAGCCACAGTATCTGTTTATTTCCATGCAATTACCGTTATAATGAATGGGGAACTCAAGAATCGGATTAGTGAATGAATCATTAAGATTGATTTTGTGAACTAGTTGAACAAATTAATTAAAGGTCTGACTCAAAATAACAGTTTTTGTTGCTTCTCTAGACAATGGTAGTTTTGAATGAACTCCACTACATAAAATAACCCTAACAGTTTCTGTTGAACAGGTTGATGGCAAGAGCAACCCCAAAATCCAAAGCATCCATCTGGAGAATTTTCCAGTGCATAAAGCTTCCTTTAGCACTGATGGGGAACATGTTGTGGCCACTGGAATGAGAAACAAGCTCTTCTACATCTATGACATGATGGAAGGCAAAATTATCCCTGTGTCCACAGTCCGAGGTGAGGTTTGGGGCTAGTATATACTTGTGTGAATTCACAACCAAGGTAGAAGCAGGAGAGATTAATTTACTTGTGGTTACAGTTAAATGTTCATTTTTTTCAGCAGACATTGTTTAGCGATGCATCTCTTCTTTTTCTTTTTTATTTGCAAAACAAATTTACCTGCGGGTATGAAATAAATTTACCTTACCTACCTTACTATGTCTGTAATGGCAAATCTTCAGCAACTAATTGAACACATTTTTTATATCATTTCCCCCAAATATATCATGCATGTTAAAAGGCTCTGCATTGAAAATGTTTCCGCAGCGACCCAAACAAATTTCCGGGCCATCAAATCATATTTAATGATTCATCTTATGTTTTTCTTTTTAAGCTTTAAATATATTTTTCATCTGAAAGCCTGGTTTTGCATGCCAAGTGCCACAAACACTTGTGCAAGTTATCTGCTGCACGCTATCCTATCAGAGACGGGATACACAGATAGGATCACTTGCACAGATTATGACAGCGATGTAGACCACAAAACTCATGTTACATTTGAATTCTAATGATTATTCTGATTTTAAAGCGATATGGAGAAAGTCAAATCTCTTAAACTGCTATAAACCACTCTAATAAGGAAAAGTGCCATGCACCAACCTCAATTATAAGGCTTTTTTTTGTTTCTTCCCCTTTTTCTCCCTAATTTGGAATGCCCAATTAAGTCCTCGTGGTGGCGTAGCGACTTGCGTCAATCTGAGTGGTGGAGGATGAATCTCAGTTGCCTCCATGTCTGAGACCGTGAACCTGCGCATCTTATCACATGGCTTGTTGAGCACGTTACCACGGAGACATAGCACACGTGGAAGCTTAACTCTATTCTCCGCGGCATCCACGCACCACTCACCACGCGCCCCAGCGAGAGCGAACCACATTATAGCGACCACGAGGAGGTTACCCCATGTGACTCTGCCCTCCCTAGCAACCGGGCAATTTGGTTGCCTAGGAGACCTGTATGGAGTCTCTCAGCACGAGACTCCTGGTGTGGTAGTTGCTGAGTCTTTACTCGCTGAGCTACCCAGGCCCCTACAAGGCTTTTTAAACTAAATCACCCTTACTAAAATTAAAATGGTGAACTATGACAAAAATAATATTAAGTTTCATATTAAGTAATCTCTCTGGGAATCTGTAAGACTTAATTTTTATTAAAACTTTGCTCATTGTAGTTAAAGTATCTAAATGTGTTTAGGCTAGGTTTGTCAATAGATTAAGATTTTTAATCAAATTAATTACATTCGGTGCTGATTAATTAATTGCAAACAATCGCATATATAAAATATTTGCTGAGAAAGCCCCTCAACAATATATAATGATTAAATAATTATTATATATTATTAATTATATATATACACTACCGTTCAAAAGTTTGGGGTCACCCAGACAATTTTGTGTTTTCCTGAAAAGTCACACTTATTCACCACCATACGTTGTGAAATGAATAGAAAATAGAGTCAAGACATTGACAAGGTTAGAAATAATGATTTGTATTTGAAATAAGATTTTTTTTACATCAAACTTTGCTTTCGTCAAAGAATCCTCCATTTGCAGCAATTACAGCATTGCAGACCTTTGGCATTCTAGCTGTTAATTTGTTGAGGTAATCTGGAGAAATTGCACCCCACGCTTCCAGAAGCAGCTCCCACAAGTTGGATTGGTTGGATGGGCACTTCTTGCGTACCATACGGTCAAGCTGCTCCCACAACAGCTCAATGGGGTTCAGATCTGGTGACTGCGCTGGCCACTCCATTACCGATAGAATACCAGCTGCCTGCTTCTGCTCTAAATAGTTCTTGCACAATTTGGAGGTGTGTTTAGGGTCATTGTCCTGTTGTAGGATGAAATTGGCTCCAATCAAGCGCTGTCCACTGGGTATGGCATGGCGTTGCAAAATGGAGTGATAGCCTTCCTTATTCAGAATCCCTTTTACCCTGTACAAATCTCCCACCTTACCAGCACCAAAGCAACCCCAGACCATTATATTACCTCCACCATGCTTAACAGATGGCGTCAGGCATTCTTCCAGCATCTTTTCATTTGTTCTGCGTCTCACAAACGTTCTTCTTTGTGATCCAAACACCTCAAACTTGGATTCATCTGTCCACAACACTTTTTTCCAGTCTTCCTCTGTCCAATGTCTGTGTTCTTTTGCCCATCTTAATCTTTTTCTTTTATTGGCCAGTCTCAGATATGGCTTTTTCTTTGCCACTCTGCCCTGAAGCCCAGAATCCCGCAGCCGCCTCTTCACTGTACATGTTGACACTGGTGTTTTGCGGGTACTATTTAATGAAGATGCCAGTTGGGGACCTGTGAGGCGTCTGTTTCTCAAACTAGAGACTCTAATGTACTTATCATCTTGCTCAGTTGTGCAACGCGGCCTCCCACTTCTTTTTCTACTCTGGTTAGAGCCTGTTTGTGCTGTCCTCTGAAGGGAGTAGTACACACCGTTGTAGGAAATCTTCAATTTCTTAGCAATGTCTCGCATGGAATAGCCTTCATTTCTAAGGACAAGAATAGACTGTCGAGTTTCAGATGAAAGTTCTCTTTTTCTGGCCATTTTGAGCGTTTAATTGACCCCACAAATGTGATGCTCCAGAAACTCAATCTGCTCAAAGGAAGGTCAGTTTTGTAGCTTCTGTAACGACCTAAACTGTTTTCAGATGTGTGAACATGATTGCACAAGGGTTTTCTAATCATCAATTAGCCTTCTGAGCCAATGAGCAAACACATTGTACCATTAGAACACTGGAGTGATAGTTGCTGGAAATGGGCCTCTATACACCTATGTACATATTGCACCAAAAACCAGACATTTGCAGCTAGAATAGTCATTTACCACATTAGCAATGTATAGAGTGTATTTCTTCAAAGTTAAGACTAGTTTAAAGTTGTCTTCATTGAAAAGTACAGTGCTTTTCCTTCAAAAATAAGGACATTTCAATGTGACCCCAAACTTTTGAACGGTAGTGTATATAATTATTTATAAGTAATAATACATAATTAAAATGCATTACATTTAAGCACTCGAGCATTAAAAAAGGCAATACAAAAAGTGGCTTTTGAATGCAATGTATTGTTTTTTTTTTCCATATTATTGAACATAATGCTCTCATTGGCCTACAGATCACAGCGATTCATTATGCATTTTAATTCATCAATCAGTCTGAGATTTATTATAAGGGCTTGTTTTACGGAAGCATGAGTATACACCTGCATCAGATGGATGCAGGTTTACATTGCTTACACTGCTTAAACATGGTGGGAAAAGTGCCTGTAATTATGATGTATGTGTACGATGTGTGTAAGTCAGCCACCACCGAAGACCCAGGAAAAACTCTGGTTAACTAAAATGTACACATGTACACATGATAGCTCATGATGGGTGATGGAAATTTTAATTAAATTCTTGCTGCAGTATTGTTTAATGTTGTATTAAGTTATAAAGAACACACCCATATGCGTTTGAATGTTTTTATGCCAGGTCTGAATGAGCAAAGGGTGAAGGACTTTGAGATTTCTCCAGATGGAAAACATCTTCTCCTGTCTGGTTCCTCAGGATATCTCCATCTAATGACCACAAAGGTACAGTGTGCACAGTTCATGTAATTATATAAACACTATAACTGATCATTTGAAAGAAACTGGTCCAACTCTAACTATAAATGTGTCACTGAAAGTTAGATTCTCATTTTTGGATGTTTTGCAAGTAACCTATTAAGGCCTATGGTCATTACTTTTTTTATTGTAATACCAGTTTGTAATGCAGTTCAATGGAAAGGAGGTGGCGAGAATCGGCTTGACAATGGAAATAATATTTTAATGATAAACTTTAAACAAAAAGCACAAACACACACGACGGACATAAATCCGTAAACGATCTCTCTCTCCCGCACCACCGTCCGCAATCGGCCTTTATCCCTCTCTCGAGGCTCAATTAGCCTGATAAGGGACCGGGTGTGTATAATCATTTTATAAAAAAAAAATATATATATATATATTATACACACACACACACACATTTTATTGTTGTTGTCATTTTAGTGTTATTTTTCTCATAAGATTGATCTTATCATGATGATCTCATCAATGGTTAAACACGTTGCAAGCTGCAGACAGTGGGGGTGATAGATGAGCATCTCCATGTTAGTGCGCATCATCCGGCGAATCTCTCCCGGTCTCGACTCCCGCTCAGATTGGGTCTCTTCCACGACTGATTGCAGCAGCTCTGACTGCACAGAGAATGACAGTTTTGGAGTTGCTGCTTATTTACATGTCATGCTTCTGTATTATTTGAACTTTAATTAAGGATGAAATAAAGATATATCATCAAGCTGTGATCTGTGTTTCTATCAGACATTCGAACTGCAGCGCTCCTCTCGTCTCGCGTGTCATCATTATAGTTTTATATCCCGGGGGGGGGCGCGAGTAGGCTACAGGATGGGAGGGAAAAAAAACTGGAAAAAAAAAAATAGCAAAACATTTTTATCACTAAACTACTGTCATAAAAAGTTATAGTTTTGTATATACATAACTCCTGAATACAAATTTTAATGTGTTTGGACTGATTAAAAAAAAAAACGTTTTGAACAAATTTGATTGGTTTGTCGATAGTGAGCGCAAATGCAGGTGATAAGCGAGTCATTGAGTCGTTCATTCAAACGATTCGTTCAAACGGCCGATTCATCAAGAATGAGACAGATGTTTGTGAATGAGTCATTGAATCTTTGACTCAACCGATACCAAAACAGTCATTATTTCATCTAAAATGTAAGTGACTTAATATTATTAACTTGTTTGTTGAACTGTCATATGAAAACAGTGTCACATTTTCAATCGTGAGGAGATGGTAAATTAAGTGATTAATTTACTACAGTGAACTGTAGTCAAATGTTATAAATATAAAAACACATTTTGAAATTTAACTGCAGTATGTCAATTTAGTTTATTTGTGTGTGCTGCGCTCATAGACTTTAGAAATTGGAGCTCATTTATTTGATTTCTCCTCGAGAAGCTGCGCAAGCCTCAAAAGTTTAATGTCCTTGCACCCTGACTGAGTCTGAAACTGTCGTATTAGTTTTTTTCATATTCGTCATTTGGTGGCTCTCAATTGTCAAAACCCCTCAAAATATTTGCTACGGATGCGAAAAATGCAGAAAATCGAACCATCCGAATTAAATTTTATGACGGACGGAAGATTCAGAGGCTGCAAACATATAAAACGTGAGGTCGTATTTAGTTTTTTATATATATATATATATATATATATATATATATATATATACGAATAAACTAGTCCTAATAGGCTACAGTTAAAGCTTTCCTTTAGTTTTTGTGAAGTGCTCGCACGCACGCAGCCACGCACACACAAACATGTTTAAATACATTTATGTTGTTAATAAATAAATAACAATAAATTGTTGTAACAGCAATATCTCCAAGTTTTGTTTTTCACTGTAAAAATGTCATGATTTGCCAATGCAAAGAGAGTACCGCCACCTTTTTCCCCCACTTCAAGCACTGATTATAACACAAAGAAATCATCCTTCTGGCGACTTTTTTTTGTCAAAAGCAACAAATCCAGCGACTTTTACTGGTGTTTTTGGAGACTTTTGTGGTATTTGGAGACTCGAAAGCACGAATCCCTCTGCAGTTAGGCCTAATGTGCTCAACGAGCAGCGGTCGTCCAAAAGCACTCTCCCGTCCAAAAGCACTCAGCGGTCAGTCTCTCAGTAGCCTCGCGCAGTAGTCCCAGCCTGCAGTCAGAGCAGAGTGGAGACGCACACCCCTCTGCGTCCAGGCTGCAAATGAATCGCGCATGCGCATGGCCACCGCCGTTCCCGCCCTGGCTTACAGAGCGGGGTGTAAATGTTCACTCACTCTCACACTGCATTTAATCACTGCATTTAAATTGACTCACGACATAGCTCTCCATTCACTCTAGTCTCTTGCCAAGTTCGCTTGTGCCAGCTCTCGCTAGTCTGTTATCAATCTCTATTTACATAGGCCTTTACTACAAAACCCCAACAGTCTTTTTAAAGACTAAACCCACAAACATAATTTTTTAAGATTAGATCAAATCTCAGCCCTAGCCAGTAATTTTTTTTAACTGCTAGCTACTTAGCTAAAATTACCCACATGACTAAGACACACACACACACACACACACACTGACGAGGACTACAATCGTTAAGTATTAAAATAAAATCTGAATTGTCTGCAAAATAATTATTTTGTTTGTTTAATTAAAGATCGTGCCTAAGTCCCGACTGAATAGCCCCTGATACGTCTCTCAACATACACCACACACACATTTGCCTAAATTTGATTGAAAACACATAAAAATGGAGACATTTCTTGTGAGGACCAACAAGCCAACTGACGCACAACCAGCTGCAAAAAAGCTTAGAAGGTACGATGAAGCATACCTGCAGTTTGGGTTTACAGTCACGGCTGATCTGAGACCTCAGTGTGTCGTGTGTGCCGAGGTGCTGGCAAATGACAGTATGAAGCCCTGCAAATTAAAAAGGCACCTCGAAACAAAGCATGCTGGCATTAAAAATAAACCAGCTGAATATTTTAAAAGAAAGCTTGATGGCCTCCATCAGCAACAGGCAACCATTTCAGTGCACAGCACTGTGTCTAAACAGTGTTTGGAGGCATCGTATGTTGTCTCCAAAAGGATCGGTAAACTGGGTAAACCGCATACAATCGCTGAGACTCTCATTTTGCCGGCAGCACAAGACATGTGCAGAATAATGATAGGCGATAGTGCAGCAGCCAAACTCGGTGCAGTACCACTGTCCAATGACACAGTCGCTAGGAGAATTGTAGACGTGTCCAATGATATCAGAGAGCAACTGATAGAGTTCGTAAAAAAGAGTCCTTACTACGCGCTGCAGCTGGACGAATCCACTGATATTGCTGGGCAGGCACAGCTCCTCACCTATGTCAGGTATCTGCGGGACAAGGCGATTGAGGACGATGTCCTGTTTTGCCGGCCTCTTCAGTCGCACACTACAGGAGAAGCCATTTTCAATGTCCTTGATATTTTTATCCGTGAAAATGGTTTGGCTTGGGACCGATGCGTTGGCCTATGCACGGATGGTGCGCAGGCAATGACGGGGCGTGAGCGTGGCCTAGCTGCTCGCGTTCAGCAAGTAGCTCCACTTGTGAAATGGACACATTGCATGGTCCATCGCGAAGCACTAGCTGCTAAAAAAATGCTGGTTCTCTTTGACTCCGTGCTGAACCAATCCGCAATCAAATCACGGCCGTTAAACTCTCGCTTGTTTGGGGTCCTCTGCCAGGAGATGGGGTCAGGGCACGAACAGCTGCTTCTGCACACTGAAGTTCGCTGGCTCTCCAGGGGGCGGGTGTTACAGCGGTTGTATGAGCTGCGAGAGGAGGTGAAGTGGTTTTTTACAGAAATCAAATCAGATCTGGCGAAGCATCTGGATGACACTATGTGGCTTGCATCTCTGTCCTATTTGGTTGATATATTTGAACGCTTGAATGGCCTCAACCTGTCTTTGCAAGGCCGCGAAACTCATATTTTGCTCCTTGCAGACAAAGTGCACGCCTTCACACAAAAACTAGACCTCTGGCATGGCCGCATCAGTCGAGGGAACTGCGACATGTTCCCTAGCCTTGCAGACTTTATCATTGATGCAGGCACGTCACACGATTTCTCCTCCCTATTTCAATCTGAGCACCTGTCAGCAATGAGAAAACAATTTGCGGCGTACTTAAAAGAGGATTATCGCTCTTTTGCGTGGGTTCGAGATCCGTTTGTGTGCACAGCAAACGAGCTATCAATTGATATGCAGGAACAGCTTATTGAGCTGAAGAGTGAGAGTAGACTGAAGGAACTCTTTAGCTCCTGCCCTCTTTCGTCATTCTGGGCAGCACTGATGCAGGAATTCCCTGAACTCTGTGACGTCGCCTTGAAGATTCTCCTTCCTTTCGCGTCGACATATTTGTGTGAGGCAGGATTCTCAAAAATGACTGCACTCAAAACGAAATACCGCAATCGTGCACAAATCGAGGATGATTTGAGGCTATGTTTATCAAACATTGAGCCAAGAATTGAGGATCTTTGCAAGGCAAAGCAGGCTCAGGTCTCACATTAACATCACTTACCTGCAAGCTTCTGTAAAAAATGCAGATGATGCCTACTATTAGGCCTAGTAATAATAACAATAATAAAGCATAAATTAATATCAGAGGTCTGGAACCAATTCCCAATTATAGCAATATAAATGATAAAAAAAATGATAATAGGCCTACTGAATAATAATAATAATAATAATAATAATAATAACAACAACAACAACAACAACAACAACAACAACAACAATAAAGCATGTAACCTCATATAATTATATAGCAATAGCCTAGTAATGATGATAGGCCTACTACTACTCATAATAATAATAATAGTAATAATAATAATAATAATGCCTGCAAGCTCACATTAGAAGTCTGGTGCTACTGCCAATTATAACAATAGCCTAGTAATGATAATAGGCCTATCTACCGCTACTGATGATAATAATAATAATGTGGGCCTAAAAATAATAGCCTAGGGCTATCTGTCTGTCTGTCTGTCTGTCTTGTCTGTCTGTCTGTCTGTCTTGTCTGTCTGTCGATCGATTGTGGGGCACTGGGGCCCCCAACTACAATGAACCAGCTTTGGGGGGGCCCAGCTTGCAAAAGGTTGAGAACCCCTGTTTTATATGATCTCAAGTTATGTTAAATGACATCAAGCGAGTATTCGACAACAGAATTATTTTATTATTATTGCTGAGATTTGTAGTTACAAATGACAATCCACCGAGTGCAACGTTTGTTAGTGTTTTCCACAAAGACACCCACCAGAGTTTTGTAGACAGCCGGAGGTGGCACAAAATTTGATGGAGGCGGTAATTCTCTATGCAAGAAAAACCCTGGCATATATGACATGGGTAAGGGTAATAAATGTATATGTGTAATATTGTGGATTAACCATTTTTCTTTCCATAATCTGGCAACATACAGTGCATCCGGAAAGTATTCCACAACACTTTCCTAACCCTAACAAAAATTTTATTAAATTCATTATTTTCCTAAAAATTCTACAAACAATACCCCATAATGTCAATGCGAAAGAAGTTTGTTTGAAATCATTGCAAATTTATAAAAAACAAAATCACATGTACATAAGTATTCTCAGCTTTTGCCATGCCACTCAAAATTGAGCTCAGGTGCATCCTGTTTCCACTGATCATCCTTGATGTTTCTATAACTTGATTGGAGTCCACCTGTGGTAAATTCAGTTGATTGGACATGATTTGGAAAGGCACACACCTGTCTATATAAGGTCCCACAGTTAACAGTGCATGTCAGAACACAAACCGAGCCATGAAGTCCAAGGAATTGTCTGAAGACCTCCGAGACAGGATTGTATCTGGGGAAGGATACAGAATTTTTTGCAGCATTGCAGGTCCCAATGAGTGCAGTGGCCTCCATCATCCGTAAATGGAAGAAGTTTGGAACCACAGGGACTCTTCCTAGAGCTGGCCGCCCGGCCAAACTGAGCAATTGGGGGAGAAGGACCTTAGTCAGGGGGGTGACCAAGAACCCAATGGTCACTCTGACAGAGCTACAGTGTTTCTCTGTGGAGAGAGGATAACCTTCCAGAAGAACAACCATCTCTGCAGCACTCCAACAATCAGGCCTGTACGGTAGAGTGGCCAGATGGAAGCCGCCACTCAGTAAAAGGCACATGACAGCCCGTCTGGAGTTTGCCAAAAGGCACCTGAAGGACTCTGACCATGAGAAACAAAATTCTCTCGTCTGATTAAACAAAGATTGATCTCTTTGGCCTGAATGGCAAGCGTCAAGTCTGGAGGAAACCAGGCACCGCTCATCACCTGGCCAATACCATCCCTACAGTGAAGCATGGTGGTGGCAGCATCATGCTGTGGGGATGTTTTTCAGCGGCAGGAACTGGGAGACTAGTCAGGATCGAGGGAAAGATGAATGCAGCAATGTACAGAGACATCCTTGATGATGAACCTGTTCCAGAGCACTCTGGACCTCAGACGGGGGCGAAGGTTCATCTTCCAACAAGATATCAAAGGAGTTGCCAAGATAACAAAGGAGTGGCTACAGGACAACATCTCTGGAGAGATCTGAAAATGTCTGTGCACTGTCGCTCCCTAACCAACCTGATGGAGCTTGAAGTCCTGCAAAGAAGAATGGGAGAAACTGCCCAAAAATAGGTGTGCCAAGCTTGTAGCATCATACACAAAAATACACGAGGCTGTAATTGGTGCCAAAGGTGCTTCAACAAAGTATTGAGCAAAGGCTGTGAATACTTATACATATCCATTTTTAACTTCTTTCATGTTGTCATTATGGGGTATTGTTTGTAGAATTTTGAGGAAAATAATGAATTTAATCCATTTTGGAAAAAGTGAAGCGTGTGAATACTTTCCGGATGCACTGTAAGGCTCTTCGGGCTATAAATCACATGACCTTTTAAGATAATAAAAAAATTCCAACTTTCTGCGAAATGCGGCATATGGAGAAGAGGGGCCCAAGTACTGAACCCTGAGCACCCTGGTAGAGTGCAGTTTTTGTGGTGCCCATTGTCGAGAGGGTGTAAAGAAGTATCTGGTGGTTGAAAGCAGCAGACAGATCCAGCTAAATGAGAACTGACGATTTGGGGCCAGCTCTCGCCAGCATCAGAGCTTCAGTAATGGACACCAAGGTAGACTCAGTTGAGTGTCCACTTTTGAAGACAGACAGGTTAATGTCTAGGAGGTTGTTTTGGGAGAGACATGAGGAGATCTGGTTAAACACAGTCTGTAATTTGCTAAGAGCGCACCGTTTAGCGTAGGTTTTTAGGCAGTGGGGTTATTTTAGCCTGATTAATTGTAGTGGGAAAGGTGCTAGTGTGAAATGAAGTGTTAATCTTTGTGTGAGTGCAGGTAGAATTGAAGGAGAGATGGCTTGGAGGAAATATAGAGTAGGGGTGTAACGCTTCTCAGTAAAAAAAAAAAAAAAGAAACAAACTGTAAGGTTCACCACCCACGGTTCCGGAAGCATCGGCACCACGGTCGGATCACCTCACGTTTAATGACTCATCTGGAGCACAAGTTTTGGCCAAGAAAACAAAGCGTCAAACAGATTTACAACCTCCGCTAATGCACCTGAATGAATTTGTAAATGGATATGTTCCACCTGTGTTTTGCGTTGGCCAACTTTGACATCTCTGTTCTGCAAGAGTTTAGTGTAGTTGAAAAAGGCACGTGGAGAAAATAAACGTTGATAGAGAAGCCCCCTGCATTTCTTCTTTCTGGGAACTTTTCCTTTTTTGCAGTCAATTCCAACAGCAACGTTCAAACAATGTTTACAAAATGGGCACTGTTTGCAGACATTGACACGAGTTGATTGACACGAGTTGACATTGATACATGATTAATCATTTACACGACAACACCCAAGGAAAGAGCTGCAGGTGAGCAGAAACGACACACACTCCCATCCATTTTTAAGCAGGCACTCGATGCTAATTCGATTTGTTTATTATTAAAGGCTCGTAACATGCTCATTAATAATGATACATTTAGAAGGGAAAAACGTTATTGTCTAAAAGGCGCTTTGAAACCACGTTAACTCATGCGTCGCTTCATGACTACACATATGCAGGGAAAAGTGGCAACGGCATGCGGAGCGGGACAGGGCAGAAATTATGCATGTTGTTGGAGAACAATATTCAAGATTACAGCGCAGAAAGGTCAGAGCTGTTGTCCACATCACTGTTGTTCTGTTGCACTCTTCACTAGAGACGATAAGAGGGCACAACCGTTGTCATGAAGTCTTGTGGTGCAGATGGAATCAATCCTGTGTACGACATGACCTAATTGTTAGCAAGGCAGCTAGCATTAGCAAGTTCATCCAGTCTGACGCTACGTTACCACTGGTAACCAATTGAATCACTTTTGAGTGAAGCTGAGGGCATTTTCAATTCATTCCTATGAAAGCCGAGTGAGCAAGCTCTCTCCTAGCGCTGTGAGCGCCTATGAGTGGATTTCGTCCACCCCGGTGGAAACGCAGCCTAAGAAAGCCAAACTGCTTGTGTTATAGTGACAGTAAATATCGAAAATTCCACGAAAGCTTATCGTGGATTTTCTTTATCGTGAGATATATCGATATCGTTTTATTGCCCAGCCCTATCTGGAATCATTTGAAAGCTAGATCGGCTATTCATCGGCCACTTTCACAATTCGATCAACAACCGATGAATATAATCAAGTCTACACCTTACAAATTTGTCTTGTTTGATACACCAATGCACCCGGAAATACTTAATGATACTGAAAAGTTGGTTGCAACTTCCATTTCATGCCGACTTAAAGCCTTATGAAGCACCAAATGCGAGATGAAGAATGATACTGAATTTTCTTGGGCAGCCGCAAAAAATGTTTTAATGCCATAAACACCCTGTCCATGTTTCTTACATTTTCTGTCTCACATGAAAACCTGCCCATTGATGAATAAGCTCACACTGTGCACATGGAAATTTACGTATCATGATGTACACAATATTGCAAAATCTCTATCGATTGACACTATCATCTCCACGATATATATATATCATTATATCGCACAACCTTATCTCATCCTATATCCTCCCACCTTACCACAGTTTCATATAACACAAATAAAATGATCATTTGTGTCTGATAATTGTTCTGCCCCAATTTTTTTCAATCAATACTAGTATGTTTTCTGTCTTTGTTATTTTAGGTATGTTAAAGGTTTTGGTAGGTATGACAGTGTTTTGTTGTGCAGGAACTAATCTGAGCACTTCATGTTTCAGACAAGAGAAGTGACAAGGAGTGTGAAGATCAGTGGTAATGTGTGTGCTGCAGCATTCTCTGCCGACAGCAGTAAGATCTTCACAAACTCTGGTAAGTCAAAACGGTCACTTTTACCTGTGCTGTAACGCATTATCCTCACACCGTAATTTGAATGTAATTTGAACACTAGGGGTGTCCATGGTTAACCGATTAACCGATTAACCGTTAAAAATTGCGTAACCGAGTGAAACATTTTGCTCGGTTAAGTGGCATCAATGGCGTGCATTGAATTTAGTTGTAAGAAATTTTTGCACCACCTGAGACTGCCAGAGCGCTCCCAGACATTTGTAATGTCCACAAGAAGTAGTCTTGACCAGTTTTCTAATATGAAATCAAATCCTTAACAAAAAAACAGGGCTATTCTGGTGGGTGCGGTGACGCGCTCATGTAAGGGTGGCGGCGTGCGGCGCTGCCAATAAAGCTCCTAAAATCTGTCACAAAGAACCGGCAAAAGTAATGATTATGAATATGTAAAATATAGCAAGGAGATATTTTAATTATTTATTAATAAACAAGTCTTTTCTTTGTCCGTGTCATTTGCAAAGATGAAGTTGACGATGCTGACTCGCGGTCTTCGCAGTAACGCACCAGAGAGAAATGCACATTTCTTACGGATTACATAAGCAGAGAGCAGTCTGTGTCTGTTTTCTTTAGTTTTGAATTATTTGTGAGGCAAGGCTACCTTATACACTGAGTTTCGGTTCATTTATGAGACGAGCTCCAGTTCACGCGCCGGCGCCTCCGCGCTTCGTGATTATATCGTCTGCTATATTTAATTCTTATTTATTAAATCCAGGCAATTGGTTGATGAAACATTGATTAAAATTAAGACACAATTAATACAAAACGAAATTCACTTTAAAGAAAGGTTTTGTGCTTTCTGTTTGATGTCTCTGTGGAAGTTTTAAAGCATCTTTCAGTGCCGCTTTCAGAGCGCTCACGTCCGTAACATTGTGTTTTCCTCGTATGCGAACTGAAATGAATATCAGTTCATGGATTGTGTGTGTAGGCTATAAGAGAGAAAGAGAAAATGCCAGTATTTCATTGAGACTTGAGATTAAATAAACGGTTTAAGTATTGTAGATCTTGTAGTATTAATTTTCACATGCAGTTACACATTGTCGGTTAAAAACAAGAAAGTGGCTGGTAAAAACATTGAGTGGCTGGTAGATTTTGAAATCCACAGTGGCCGGTGGACAAAAAAGTTAATTTCCATCCCTGGCGCACAATATGGTTAACCGAGTATTAACCGTTAAGGGCCTCGGTTAACGGTTAATGAAAAACTTGAAAACGTGCAGCCCTATTGAACACATGCCATTATAGGTGCATGAAGGGAAGATGTTTTCTTGATGTTTTTCTGTCTTTTGCACAGTAGTTGATCACACTTGTGCTCATTTCATTCAGTTTTTTTATGTATTTTTTTTTATTTTGTTAACAGTCATCGATTCCAAAGATAAATATGAAAACGCAACATAAGAAACGGAATCAGTTATTCACATTTCACAACAGTGGAACTCTAGGGGGTTGGGGGCATGCTCCCCCGTAAGAAAATTGTTTACATTTTAAAGTTAAATACTTCTATCTGGTGCACTTTGAGAGCAAAACTAAGAGGCAAGTGTTGTGCTCTTGTAAACAGTTTTGTGCTCTTAAAGCTGCAGTTGGCAACTTTGAAATAAAATTGTGAGAAACAGTGCCCCCAGTTCTTCTTCATATACATGATGCTCTTCACCCCCAGCCAGGGTTACTTGACAGCTGTTCACAAAAAGAGCCAAGGCCTGCTTTTCACTGAGTCTGTGGTGCTAACTAATTTTTCACAGGGCCTCATTTAGCTTTAACACCATGTTTATATAGAAATGTTTTTTCAATGAATAAATACTACCTACTGTAGCTTTAACTATTTCATGCTCTAACCATTCTAAAAAGCAGGGTACAAACCAGTGATGTCAGTTTCAGCTTTTATCGTTACCTCAGACTGCTAAAGATAGCTAGCTAGTGAAGCCATAAGCAGTGTAACGTTGTGCCAATTAGCCTAGTAATGCTAACTTTAATTAACGTTAATCATCGTGATTGTAACTTTTTTTTTTTTGCTTTTGTAACACAGCCAACCTGTATATCTATTATATTACATTATATTGTATAATCTTAATTATATTATGCAATAATCAAATATTTCTAAGGCTCTCTGATTAACTCACAAGCCCTTATTTCTCATGAAGGAAGACTTCGAGATTCTGTTTCTTAGATGTTATCATCTCCACAGAAATAGAGCAGGGCATCTCCTCTGTCTCACTGCCTGTTATTAACACTGCGTGAATAAACCCACAATGACCATGGATATTTGACATTACATGACTGTTGAAAACTGAAAAGTGAAACTGGAGTGCTTAGCGTTCACAAAATTAATGTGTTTATACCTTGTTTAAATTTTCGCGGGAGTTTGGCGCAAATCTCTGTAGATGCCGTGCACATCAGAGCCCTTGAGAAGTGGTTCATCTTCACATGACGTCCGCGGTGTGGTTTCCTGAGATGCTCTGAGTTCAACTGAACGAGACAATTGTTTTTTCCTGCACGCATGAGACATCATGCAGGAAAAGATAAGGCTGAATCCGGCTTAATCAACTGCTTTTTATTTAGTAAAAGGGACTCGGTGCTTTGAAACTACACAACTCTATCTCTGGCAAGTGAAATGTTAATATTTACTTGTTGACATTGGCTAATAACAGACAATTTTTTGGTGGCATAATGTGAAATTTACTCGCATATGTGTTACTTACCTCAAAAATGTGTCTTCTCCTCAACCAAATAATGTTAGATGGATCCAGGAATACTCCAGTGCAGATATCTGTGTGTGTGAGTGAGCATTAAGCATTTTATATATATATATATATATATATATATATATATATATATGAGTTTTTTTTTTTTTTTTTTAGTATTGTGCCCTGCATTCGAAGTCCGATGCTAAATTCCACTTAAAAGGGGCATTTAACTGCGACATGCTTACCTTTCATTATGATCATTGTACATTAAATATAGAACACAACACACACAATGCAATCAACATTAGCGAATATTTAACAGGCATGTTTATTGAAAAAAATGTAATGAATAGTGCAGGACCAATGGAGCAACCCAGCCTGTTCTAAACGGAATTCACCACATAAATGTTTCTTAACATAATATAATAGTCAGAACATTTTTGAAAATAATTAACAGGAACACTAAGCCAAATCTACGAGAGTAAAAAGAATGCAGTGAAAAGTCAACTAAATGGTTCTGATGTTCAGATTTAATGAACAGCTATCATATTAGATCTAATATGAAAGCTGTTCATTAAATCTGAACATCAGAACCGTTTAGTCGACTAGTCTTATTTGACTGATCAGACTGAGATACACAGTCAAATCAAACATGCATTTCCAAAATACAAAATTTGTATGTCCTGTATCAACTATATCTAGTGTACTATTGATTTTACAACAGTTCAAGATTGTGTTATTGGTTTAGCCTATGCTTACTGTTCAGTTCTAACTTGGCAGTTTATGAAAACAATTGAATCACATGTAGGCTATTCTTTTTTTTCTCACTTGTGACAAGTCATGTGTATCGGCTTCATTACTCCCCCCCCCCCCCCCCCAAGGCATTTTTTTCAAAGGCAAGTTCACTTTATGCACAGATAAATGCCATATTAAAGTAATCTTTTAGTAATCTATGCAATCTTTTTTTTTAAAAAGATTAGAAAATTATTTTCAAACTCCTCATAGTTGGAAGATCCACAGCTCAGTTTGCAATTTACGATATTGGTATAATGCACAATTTCTTAACTCTCACAATGAAGAATTGTAATGTTTATTCTCTAACAAATAACAATAGAATTCTTCAGTTCAATCACAGCTAAGAATTAATATACCATGGTACTGATTTCTACTTATTGGCTCCTTGGCACCTAGACAGGAACCCCAAATTCCTGCAGCGATTTCAGTCAACCTAAAACCCAAGCTATTTTGATATTTCTACAGCTTCTACAGACTCTGGATTACTGTACCAAATTGTTCTCTTTATCAATTCACTCACCAAATTAGGATCTTTTTGTGAGTCCACGTGTTACAAATAAATTGTGTCCACGGATGCCGTTCTGTTCTGTCTTCAACTTAAACAAATGTAGAAATGTTGCTCGAGTTCTCTTCTTGCTTGTGTTAATGAGTTTCTTCTTATCAGACTCACCTGGCTGACTCTTGCCAAATTGTTAGATTATCTTGTATTTGGCTGAGCAGGTATCCGGTGCCTCGCCAATGTATAAGAGTTCTTCTAATACATACAGAAGAGTAAGCCAGACCAAGTGCTCATGAGAAAAATGGTTTATTCAAGTAGCATAGCTCTTCTGAATCTTAACCCAAAGTTCTGTCTTTGTGCCAGAACTTTATACCTGAAGATATACAGTACTGTTGAATCAGCCAGTGGTTTTCCTCAACTGACCATTGTTATTCTGGTTAATGTCCCTGCAAAGTAGTGACCAGATGGAGACCCGTAATCACACGGTCCCTTTGTTATTCTGATTGTAAGGGCCATTTGGTTGACATCTTTATAAACAAAGATTCAGTTGATTGCATTTGAGGCACTGTCACAATATAAATACATCGGACTACATATAATTAAAAATATGCACAATCATTCACTACTTGCCATCTCCTGAGGCAGTGACCAGCTCGTATTATTTATCCTGTTATCTTGAAGTATCAGCAAATCCCAGGTATACTACATTTTTGCGCATACCGGATCGCCTCGTGCCTGGTCGACCATGTTGCCTTTGTGAGAATACTTTTCTGACCACAAATGAATAGGAACGCATTCAACGAATGCACACTACAACTGCTTTCTGACAATTTTTTACAGTCAGTGGACAGTGCAGATCTCTCCACGCACAGTATGTGTGATGCAAACTATGTGGGTATTTTCCCAGACAACTAATACCCGACTGGTAGAGAATGCACAGATGAAGTAGGTTCTTTATCAGAGATATTTCCCATCACAACTGTTGTAAAGCTATCTTTCAAAAACAAAAAAATTAACAACTCGCATTTTAATTGCACTTAATTTTTTTCCAGTTTAATTTGAATTTTTAGGTAAAATTAATACAAATGAATTTCAAAGTTTGAAATCAAGGTGTCTTGATTGTGTAGGCTTAACCCTAACCATTTGTAACGAAAATTACCCCATAGTACCACCTAGCATACAACCACATTAATTATTGCTCAATGGGCAATTTTAAATATTCATGAGATGCATAGCCTGAGAGAAAAAACTGATCATGTGCCTGACAGTTCTGGTGCTCAGTGCTTTGTAGAGCCTGCCAGAAGGCAACAGTTCAAAAAGTCCTTGACGGGGTGAGTAGGGTCCAGAGTGATTTTTCCAGCCTTTTTCTTCACTCTGGAAGTGTATAATTCTTGAAGGGAGGGTAAGGGGAAACCAATAATCCCCTCAGCACTCTGAACGTTCCTTTTGTAGTCTTCTGATATCCAATTTCATAGTTGCACCAAACCAGACAGTTACTGAAGTGCAGAGGACAGACTCAATGACTGCTGAGTAGAACTGTATCAGCAGCGCCTGTAGCAGGTTGAACTTCCTCAACTGGTGAAGAAAGTACAACCTCTGCTGGGCCCTTTTCACAATGGAGTCAATGTGGGTCTTCCACTTCAGGTCCTGTGAGATGGTAGTGCCCAGGAACCTGAATGACTCCACTGCTACCACAGTGCTGTTCAGAATGGTGAGGGGGTCAATGTTGGGGTGTTCCTTCTATAGTACCCAATCATCTCCTCTTTTTCACTAGCTGCTGCCTGTCCATCAGAAAGCTGGTGATCCACTGACAGATAGATGTGGGAACATAGTTGGTTTCGTTTAGTTTGGAGAATAGCTTGGTGTTGAAATCCAAACGGAAGTCCACAAAAAGGATCCTTGCTTATGTCCCCGGTTTGTCCAGATGTTGCAGGATATGATGCAATCCCATGTTGACTGCATCATCCACAGACCTGTTTGCTCTAAACGCAAATTAAAGTGGATCCAGAAAGGGTCCATTGATGTCCTTCAGGTAGGCTAACACCAGTCTCTCAAATTATTTCATGACCACAGACGTCAGAGAGACGGGTCTGTAGCTATTTAAGTTCTGTGTTTTTGGGTTTCTTTGGGACAGGAATGATTGAGTGTTTGAAGCAGCATGGGACTTCACACTGCTCCAGTGATCTATTGAAGTTCAGTGTGAAGGTGGGGACCACGTGGTTAACAGGATTTTAGACAAGCAGTTGAAACACTGTCTGGGCCCTGTGCTTTCCTTGTCTTTTGTTTTCGGAAGACATGGCACACCTTCACAGATCTTAAGTGCAGGTTGAGGAGGGGAGTTGCAGGAGGTGTTGTTATTTGTGTGAAGTGAAGAAAATCTACAGTAGAACACATTCAAGTCATTAGCCAGTTGTTGATTCCCTACAGTGTTGGGGAAGATCTCTTGAAGTTAGTAATGTATTTCAGGCTGCTCCACACAGATGCAGGGACGTTAGCTGAAAACTTGTTTTTCAGCTTATCAGAATAGCTTCTTTTAGCCACTCTAATATCTTTGTTCAGTGTTTTCCTGGCCTGATAAGCATCCTCTTTGACCTGACAAAGCTGCTTGATTTCTGTTGTAAACCACGGTTTGTCATTGTTGTATGATAAATAAGTCCTAATAGGAATGCTCATTCTCACAGATCTCACAGATATATGATGTCACCTTATTTGTGAGCTCATCCAGATTAGTGCCTGCAGCCTCAAAAACACTCCAATCAGTGCAGTCAAAGCAGGATTGTAGTTCCAGCTCTGCTTTATTGGTCCATCTATTTTGTAGAAAGGCTTAACGTTAATAAAGAGTGCTTCCAAATTAGGACAGCACATCTTCTTTAATGTTGTTAGATCTGTACACCAACATTCACTGATATAAAAGTATGTTCCACCGCCTCTCGTTTTCACCGTTAAATCTGCGATGTGATACACTCTGAACAGCCGAAAGCCTGGCAGTTGTAACGTGCTGTCTTGAATGGCTTCACTCAGCCAGGTTTCTGTGAAGCACAAAGCAGCAGAGTTTGAAAAGTCCTTATTGTATGGGTGAGGAGATGTAGTTTGTCCTTTTTGTTTGGAAGAGAGCAGAGATTTGCTAGATGAATACTCTGCAGCACTGTTTGAAAGCCACACTGACGGAACCTGACCAGTGCGCCAGCTTGTTTCCCTCGTCTGCGTCTCTTAAACAACACAGATGCGCCGCCGAGTAAAATATGCAGCAAAGTTTCTAAATAGTCAAAAACCAGGAGAAGATTGTTTGGTATGTGCTGCCGAATGTTCAGTAGTTCGTCCCTGGTAAAACTGATTGGAGAAGATTGATAAACACAGGACAAACAAACAAAAACAAAAGAATTGGAGCACTCCACACCGTGGCTGCCATCAGCTGCGCCATTTTCCCCATTGATTCAGTAATTGATATATTTCCTTCTCCCAGTCTAAACAACCCAGAACCCGACTGTATTGGTGTGTCCAAGGAGAATTCTACATTTTTACATTTTGCTTCATAGATTGGACAACACCAGAGTACTTGTGGTCTTAACTGTGCGGCTAAATAATAATCCCTAAAGCACAGTAATGCCATGCCTCCCCTCTCTCTGTAGTTGCAGGTTTGAGTATCTTACTCGAGGTCTCCTTTTTTCCCATATAAATCTGGAAATATGTTTGCCCCAATCTCTAAACCGTTTACAAGGACCTCGACTGGCATTGCAAGTAAATAAGTATATTTGTTTGGGTAAAACATTAATCTTAATAGATATTACCCTACTGCCCATATCCAGGGAAAGCAAGGCCCATCTGTCCAAATCATTATAAATGTTCTTGTTTATTCAGTTGTAATTTAGGGTATATAAAGAGGACATATCCTTTGGTAAATATATCCCAAGATTATTTTCCTGTTCTTGGGTTGGGACATAATTTAGTGTCACGGCATGAGTCTTACGAATATGTAGTGCATATCCAGAGTAGCTCCGGTACATCTTTAAGATGTCCATCAACAAAGGTACTCCTGAGCCTGGGTTTTGTAGTGTCACTAGTACATCATCTGAATACAAACAGACTTTATATTCTACCCCTATAGTTATCCCCTCTAAACCACTATATTGTCTTATTGTTTGTGCTCTTTTCAAAAAAGAGATTAAAGTGAGTCGGGCTAATGGGACAGCCCTGGCTACATCCTCGTTGTAAAACTATTGAATTAGAAAGACTACCATTTGATTTTTAACATTGCTTTCAGAGATGAGTATAATGTTTTTATGCATTGTACAAATCCTCTACTGAACTCAAATCTATCCATAATTTGATAAAGTAATTAACTAGCGACAGAATCAAAAGCCTTCTCAGCATCTAGGCTGAGACGGATTGCGTTGTTTTTCCTTTTGTTAATATAATCAATAATGTGAAGGGCTTTCAAAAATTTATAATGGGTTTGCCTGTATCTAACAAAGCCAGTTTTGTCTGGGTTTATCAAGAGTGGAATAATCCTTTCCATCCTCTTCACCAAAATTGATGCAAACAATGTATAATCCGAATTCAAAACACTTATTGGCCTGTATGATTTACCAATGATCTAGTTTTGAGGTCATGAACACATTAATTCGTTTTTCAGCATCAGAGACAAGAGCATGTGTTGTAACAGCAATATTTTGTGATGGTTGAATGCTGTTCTACGTATATTGGTAATGTGTTTTTCACATAGTAATGTGTCAAAGGCAACACTAATAGAAAATAGAATGTAATGCTATAGAAAAGAAATGCAGCCATGATCAGATGATAAGAGCAAGTCTTTTATAACTGATAAGTGCTACTCCAATTTATTTTTGACATAAATTTGAGATGGGTCTATAATAAGCCAACTCTCCAGGATAAGAGTGTTTTCTTGATAAGTAGTTAGATAACTGCCATCTTAAATTTTCTTGGGACATGCCCCAAGTTTAATGATGAGTTCATATTAAGAAGAGGTTCTGAGATTACAGAAAATGCCTCGTAAGATCTTGGTAGGTATTGGGTCTAACATATGTTGTTGAATTTGATGTTATGATAATATTTGTTAGCTCTTCCTGACCTATGACTGGAAAGGACTGAAGTAGATTTTAGGGAATAATGAGACACTGTCTTCTGAGGTACTGCGGCAGGCGGTTGCATGAGTCCAATTTTGTTTCTAATGATTTAAATTATCATTAAATTCATAATGCCATTACTACTGTGCTGCGATGGAATGTGCAGACCTGGCAGCATTTAGAGCCTTTCTATAGCTACAGACACTAACATTCCATGCACCACAAAACACCTCTAATTTTGTACTTTTCCACTTACATTCCATTTTCCGAGCTGCTCTCTTGAGAACATGATTGTGATCACTGTACCATGGTGTGGGGCTTTTCTCTTTAATTTTCTTTAATCATATGGCGGCGACACAAGAGTGCAAGAGAAGACTACATGAAATTCTTCTGAACTTTTTGGCTTACTGAGGATTTGAGACCAATATGGAAGGTTATTAGTTATGCTATCTTTAGTGGTTGAAAAAATAGTTCTACACATGATAATGCAGCATAGATTGAGTGACCTTTGCTAAGCACAGGATGCAAGACATGAGGTAATGATCTGAGATATCATCACTCTGCGGCAAAATTGCTATATTATCAACATCAATTCCATTAGACAGACTTCAATCTAGCGTATGATTATGATGATGAGTTGGTCCTGTCACATTTTGTCTGACCTCAAAAGAGTTGAGAATATCAATAAATGCTAATCCCTGTGTATCATTTTCGTTACCAACAAATAAAGTATCCACAGTAACTACTAGATCTAACAGAAAATCTATAAAAATATATACTGAAAATATATACTGTAGCAAAAAGAAAAGAAAACAAATGTATATCCAGACCTTTGAGTAACACCAAAAGCATCACTGTTAATTGTAGCAACATCTCCTTGACCCATGGCTCATGTTTATAGCAATAATTCATTGCATCCAGAATGAAATGGAGTGAATCCAAACTATGAAATGGATAGTGCTTTGGATGAAAGTGATCTAATGTTTAGTAGCCGTACTTTTATATGATGTTTGTCTCAAAACATTTTTTTGTTACTTTTAAGTTTGATATCAGTCTGTTTTTAATGACTTAATGCAGGTTTTGTGTTTGGTATTTTGGGGAACAGAGACGGTCTCTATATGATATCTAGGTGAGACAGTCCAAGTTGTAGTTTGTGACGTCTGAAGGCAGCTAGCAGACGTTCGGATTAGCCAGTCTTCCTCATCTGGGCCCCAGTTAGTCAAACACTATCACTATAAAGACTGAGCCAAATTACTAGAGAGGAAAGCCCATCTCTATTTAGCAGATCAGGTCTACCCCAAAAACTCATCCAATTGTCTATAAATCCTATGGGATTCTCTGGACACAACTCAAACATCCAGCCATTCAGTAACACTAATCTACTTTAAACCTCGTCCTCATGACAAGCAAGGAGGGGCCAGACCATATTACACTGTCTGACATTGTTTTTGCAAGTTCACCTACCTTTAACATTATCTTTACTGATCTCCGACTGGCGAAGCCGGACATTGTTAGTGCTGACATGATTTATTGTAGAAAATTTGTTTAGCATTAGTCAGCACTTGTATATTTGATTTGATGACAAATGCTCTGGCTCCCAGAAGGTACTTTTATGATGGTGGCTGGAGTCTCTATTTCCACGTTCCTTACAATAGAATCACCTGTAACCAGGGAGCTTCAAACAGGCACTGTGTGCCAGAGTGGGGAGAATCTGTTGGAAATCCTAACAGTAATGGGAGAATGATATCGCTTTGCCCTATGAGTATGCTGCTGAGACATCACCCAATCGCCCTGCACATAAAACAGATGTGCACGGTTAAATGCATGCAGTTGAATCACGATGAAATTATACAAGTGGAAAAAACAATGCATGCGGCACCGAGGCATCACCCAGCACTTTTTTTTATTTTTTTTTTATTTTTTTATGTTTGTCTCTGGCAGAGGAAGGTGAGGTGTTCGTCTGGGATGTGCGTACCAGTAAGTGTTTGAACAAGTTTGCAGATGATGGCTGTGTAAGAGGAACATCACTTGCATTGTCAAGAGATGGCTTGTACCTAGCCTGTGGGTGAGTAACATTTACAACACATTATTTGCTTTATAAAACTTAAAATATTAAAACATTATTTGTTTGTGTATATGTAATTATTATTTTTTTTTTTTCAAAAGAAATTCCCAAAAACTAAACTTTGTTTTACAAATTATTTTTTCCACTTTTTAGAGGAAAAACTATGCAATTTAAAATGGTTTTGTATGAGGAGCTAAGCCATTTGGCTTAATATTTTTAAAGTGCAGCTGCTATAGAGCGAGCAGACAACAACCGAGTGAGTGCATGAAATTTGATTGGCTTACTGCTCCCAAAATTAAATAATCCCTATATTGTATATATTGCGATATTTAAATATCCATGTGCACAGTATGGGCTTATCTATCAGTGGGCAGGGCTTCACGTGAGAAGGACAGAATTGAAGAAACACGGACAGGGTTTTTCTGGCATTTAACATTCTTCTGCATCCGCTCAAGCAAATTTAATGACCTTCATCGAGCGTTCGGTGCTTTAAAAGTGCCAAATGTTGTTCTTACCTGACAATTGAATGTTTCATATGACTGTGGCAGCAGGCTTTCCAATATTTGTGCTTCGAAGACAGAAGAGCTTTGAGCGGGATTACTTGTGCTACTCGATCATTTTTGACCCAGGAAAACCCCAAATGGAGAACAAAATCTCCACAGAACGGTACGACTCTGAAACATGTTAAGAAAATTAAGAGAAGCTTGTTATTAAAACAGGTGCGACATCTGTGGGTCGCACAATGATCATCACTCATAATCACTCAGAATGATGTGCACACAAGAATGTTATGCAAATCAAAAGATGAACTCTGCAGTAATTTCTTTATTTTAGCAAGAAGTGATATTTTATATTTATTTCCTTCAAGAAATGTTTTTCTTTTGTTTTTTTTTGTTTGTTTTTTTTACATTGTCGCATTGCTTTGACAAGAATTTTATTGAAGACGAAACCCACAAAAATAATAAATACAGGGGAGTCAAGTGACGCCATGCGAGGATCGGACATTTGAACAGCAAGATCTGCGTACTTTGCTAGTTTTAACACTTTTAATGACATAAACCGTTGATATTCAATATAATGTTCCATAACTGTTCTAGGAGGACAATATGTCAAAGAATTCAAAATCCTCGGGCTCTGGTGATATTAAAAGAGACTTACATGTTCAAGTTGATGAAGGAGAAGATGGAGGACATGGAGAACCGTAGCTGGTGGAATAATGTCCATTTTGTCGGAATTCCTGTGGGCGAAGTAGATCAGAATATGGTGAAATTCCTAGATGGGCTCCTTCCTGATCTGCTCGACATAGCAAGCCATAAGCTGGAAATCAAGCGAGCTCACAGTTTTTTTTGCTTGCACTCATGTTGCAGCCTAGTGGACTGGCTCACTGAACATTTGATTGACTGTTTGAAGAATCTGTGTGCTTTTTTTATGCTGGTTCTGCCTTGCGGCTGGAGCTTATTTTGTAGAGTAACACAACTTTAGGACAGTTTTATGGACTAATCTACACGCTATTTGAATTTATTCCTCCTATCGGCTGGAGTTTGTTTTATAGATTATCTTTTGCAGTGTAATTGTCTCACAAAATTTTTATAGAAACCGTGCAATCCGATGGCAAGGTTGTCGCAGAGGCTCTCGTAGGCATGCATGGACTGAGTTTGTAGAGATGGTCACCAGTTGGTGCTGTTGTGCGTGGGGTTAATGGGCACATTTTTCTTTTTTCTGTTCATTTTGTTCTGGGTGAAGTTCGGGTTTTGATGGTTCCACCAATGTTGGAAAGTGGTCTTTATAATCTTTTTTTTGACACATTATTATTTGTTTTCATGTCAAATGTTAATATGAGTGGAATGTAAATGGGTTGGGGCACCCCAAAAAAAGAAGGAAGATCATTTTTCTTCTTAAATGTAAGAAATATTTTTCTCCCCCCATTTTCTCCCCAATTCGGAATGCCCAATTCCGAGTGTGCTTTAAATACTCATGGTGACATAGTGACTCGCCTCAATCCGGATAGCGGAGGACGAATCTCAGTTGGCTCTGCACCTGAGACCATCAACCTGCGCATCTTATGTGGTTTGTTGAGCACGTGTGGAGGCTTCACGCAATCCACCATGGCATCCCACTCACCACGCGCCCCAACCAGAGCGAACCACATTATAGTGACTGTGGAGGTTTCCCATGTGACTCTACCCTCCCTAGCAACCGGGCCAATTTAGTTGCTCAGGAGACCTGGCTGGAGTCACTCAGCATGCTCTGGATTCGAACTTGCGAGCTCCAGGGGTGGGAGTCAGTGTCTTTATTTCAGAGGCCTGGGAAGCTCAGTGAGTAGCGTTTCTTTAAGAAACGCACCTTTCTCTGCAGGAAGATGAAAAATTTGGAAAGATATGAAGTGGGCCTTTTTTTATAGTGCTGGCTCTAGTAAGAGCAGGGGAGTCATTATACTGATAAGTAAACATCTACAATTCAAATGTCTCAAACAGAGTAAAGATAAATTAGGAACAGTTATTATTGTTCAGGGACAAAGTCTTTGGGCTAATATTTATGCACCTAGCATTGAGGATCAGGGCTTTTTTATAGATCTTGAAGGGATGTTGCAAGCTGCTGGCACCCCTCATGATATAATATTGGGAGGAGACTTTAATCTTTTGATGGACTCAGTCCTTGATTATAGTGAAGCAAAAGTGTGCAAACCCCCCTAGAGTATCACTGATGCTTCACAGAATGTGTAAACATTTTGGTCTTAAAGATATTTGGAGACTTTTGAACCAATCTGGTAGGGACTATAATTTTTTTTTCATCAGTCCATAAGATTTACTCTAGAATAGATTTTGATTTTATATCTAAGTCCCTCATTTCATCTGTTGTTGTTTGCTCAATTGGAAAAATTTTAGTCTCAGATTACGCCCTGATGTGTTTAGAGGTGTTGCCACATATGGAGGAAAAAGAAATCATATAGTTAGTGCTTCAATGTATCACTTTAACATTTGTTGGAAATCAGGATTTTGCAAAAGGCTGAAATCAATGTTCCTCGGTATCCTCTGTGCGCGTGGCTTTGGAGGCACTTAATTCGGTTCTTAGGGGTCGTATCATACTGTATGCCTCATTCACCTAAAAATCCAAAGCACAAAAACTCATGGAATTGGAAATAGGGATGCACTGATCCGCTCCGATACGGAAGCTTATAGATGGATCGGTTATCGGTCCGAAGAGCCCGATCCAAATCCGATACTGTCATGTTCGTTACTGTCAAGCTCCAAAAATGACACAAAAAAAACCATTAAAACACCATTAAAGTAGTTAATGTGACTCGTGCATTTTATTCCAAGTCACTTGTCGTGCAATAGCTCTGTGAATCACAAAAGGCTGTATTTAAGTAAATATAAAATGCACGCGCAGCTCCAGAGCGTCAGTGAATGGCGCTGCTCTGTTTACACACGCAATTTTTGAACGCTACTCATGAACAACATCTCAGACGTAGATGCTCAAAAGTTCAGTTCACTTATAATATGCATTTAGAATGGCTTAGAGGTGCTTTTTTTTTTTTTTACCAGAATTTGAATAAGAAGCGTATTAAACTACTGTGAACTTGCCTACAAACAGACGTACTTACAGGAGTTCTTGGAGAGTTTAGAATGTAAAAATAAAAGCGTGAGGGTTTGTTAAAGGTGCACAATTGAGATATATTACTATTATAATATATTATTATTATTATTATTATTATCATCATTTGTTTACAAACTATAATAATATTTCAGTTGAATGGGTTCCAAAAAATAACTGTGAATGAAAGGTGAGCTTATATATTACAACTAAATTGAACAAAAATCCAGATACAAGTAGAAATAATTTAGCAAAAAAAAAAAAACTACTGAAGATTTATACTGGAATTACTGTTAATTTTGGAATTACTGCTATATTATCCAGTATACTAGTTAAAGTTTTTCATATATACAGTTGCATATATACAGTGAAATTTATTAGTTTCCACATATCCCAGTTAAGCTGGGGTCAGAGTGCAGGGTCATATCCATATATGGATTTATTTACTTGTGTATTTATTCATTTATTATTTTTGCAGGTGTCATTCTTCATAGATCTCAAGTTTCTTGAGCAAAGTTTATAATAATAATATTGGCCCTAACCCTTGGTAAATATGAGCAAAGAAGACTGTGAAAAATGTTTTTAATTTATTATCCTTTTGATAAACAAAAATCTTTCCTTAAAAAAACCTTCTGAAACAGCAAAATCTGTACATTATTCCAAACACTAGTGGCCAAAAGTATAGAATAATGTACAGATTTTGCTGTTTCGTAAGGAAATTGGTATTCTAATTCACCAAAGTGGCATTCAACAGATAACAAAGTATATTTTCAGGACATTACTGATGTAAAAAACAGCAACATCACTATTTGAATTTATTTTATTTTTTTTATCAAATCTAGATATTCCCCCTTTCCAGCAACCATCACTCCACATCTTGCAATAGACTGGGATGTCTTAAGGTCAATATTAGGTCAAAAATAGCAAAAAAAGAAACCGCTTTCTCTAGAAACTCATCAGTCAATCATTGTTTTGAGGAATGAAGGTTATACAATGCTTGACATTGCCAAAAAAAACCTGAAGATTTCAAACAAAGGTGTACATGACAGTCTTTAAAGTCAAAGGACAATGGGCTCTAACAAGGACAGAAAGAGAAGTGGAAGGCCAGATGTACAACTAAACAAGAGGATAAGTACATCAGAGTTTCTAGTTTGATATATAGATGCCTCATGTCCTCATCTGACAGCTTCATTGAATTCTACCTGCTCACCAGTTTCATGTACAACAGTAAAGAGAAGACTCAGGGGTGCAGGCATTATGGGAAGAATTGCAAAGAAAAAGACACTTTTGAAACAGAAAAACAAAAAGAAAAGAGTGGGCAAAGAAACACACTGGGCAACAGATAATTGGAAAAGAGTGTTAACCCTAATGAGCTTTTGTGGGATCAGCTAGACTGTAAAGAGCGAGGCCGTGACGGACACCTGCTACGTATTATCTTGCCCAGCTGTGGGTGATTAGAGCATTAACGGGCAAGTGATAAAGCCACGAAGAGAGCTGCAGACGAGAGTTACAACAAAGCTGTGTGTGTGTCTGGGGAGCTGAAAAGCACCACGTTGATGTGTGTTCGTGCTGCTGTTGAATGTTCACTGAAAAGTGCTGACAATAAAGAGTCTGATGTTGTATGTTTGCACAGCTCCAGCTTCCTTCAGAGAGTCAAAGAACTTCCTTACAAACATGTAAACACCAATGGCTAAAAATATTCCACAATGTCAAAATCTGTTAATACAGCTAAACTCAAATATTCCACAAGAATAAATATCAGTAAAAAGCTGGACAATAATGAAATGGTTCAGTCATACCTTGGCTGAAAGCTTTTTCAATTGTCAACAGGAAAAGAAAAACATTGTTCGGTTTTAGAGACAATGTTTTGACAATTTAGAGACACGGGTAACAATATTTCCAGCCACACAGAATACACGCTCAGTCAACAAATTTCTGACAAAATGAACTGTTTATATTTTATGAATTTTTGTATTATTCTGATGAAGATGAGATTGAAAATATTACGCATCATGAGGATAATTAAACAATTCGACATAATCCATACTGATGTTGATTATGTAAAATAAACACCACAAGATATTACCAATACTGTTTTATTTAGAAGAAAACTTTGTTGAATAAAACGATTAAGTTCAATTATTCAGTCGTAGTATTTAATCACCTTTTTTTAAACTCGTCCTATATGACATTAATCCGTAATATCAACAAAATCAATATAATTTTACCACTTTCATTTGCACAGAAAATGATGCGAATGCACAACTGAGCTAGTATTAAATTGTGCGTATCTGCTCATACAATGAAGTGAATGCACAGCTAAACTTAAACAAGTTAGACTAGAGGTGTAACTCACGTTGTGACTAGGTGCTATGTAGCACAAAATCCTAATGTCTCTTAAAAACAGATAATGAATACGTCTCCAGCACTAAGAATCGACAACACTGCAAATAAGGATCCAATACTTCTCTACAGTTGTGGTTCTAGCTTGTATGGCGCCCTGGGCAAAAAAAAAGTACCATTCTGCACTAACTAATTTTTATTCAGACATTTGGAACACAAATTATCAAAATATTTACAACTATATACATATTAAAATATATACAAAAATAAGACTCAGAAATATCTGAGGCCATGGTTCTCGGCAGGAAACCGATTAGGGAAGGAGTTATTGCCCCAAGTGAAGGAGTTCAAGTATCTCAGGGTCTTGTTCATGAGTGAGGGGACTATGGAGCGGGAGGTTGACCGGAGAATCGGGGCAGCGGGGGCGGTATTGTGCACTATCGCACCGTTGTCACGAAAAGAGAGCTTAGCCAGAAGGCAAAGCTCTCGATCTACCGGTCAATTTTTGTTCCTACCCTCACCTATGGTCATGAACGCTGGGTCATGACCGAAAGAACTAGGTCGCGAGTACAATCGGACGAAATGGGCTTCCTCAGAAGGGTGGCGGGGTTCACCTTGGGGGTGTGCAGACTGTCTGGCTTTATATTATTCTTAATGATTTCACACAAACCAGAAAAAAAATGCTACAATATGTCTGTGAAACTATATATTCACAGCATTATGAATTAATTGTTTTGTTTTGTAACTTTTTGTAGTGTAACTTATTTTCATTAGTACTGTACAAAGTTAGAGGTGCGCTATTTGATAGATTCCCCGCTCTCCCTACCTTGGCCTTCCAGTGGTTAGACCTGAACTACCCCCACCCCCCTCCCCATCTCGTACTTCTGAGAGGGAGAACTTCCTGCCTAGCTCACACAAAAAAAATAGAATAAGAGCGCCCACTCCGACAAGATTAATTGATCCACAGTCCCACATGGTGACATGATATCATTCACATGACGTGCAAATGAGCGATAGAAAACTGATTGCACAAATGTTTTGTTTTTTTGCGGGTTCCCCTGTGCCGCCCCCTGGCATTGCCGGCAAAATGCCGCCTTGGGCGCTTACCCATGTCGCCTATACCTAAATCCGCTTGTGCTTCTCTATGCTCATGCTATTATTTCATTAATTTATTTCAGATTTTTGCAAGGTCTTATAAAGTTGATATGTACATGCACATCACCCACCGGTGACACTCCACGTTTCTCTTAAATGTACAACCACTTCACACCACTGTCTGGCGGTTTCCAGTGATCCTAGCAGCCCTACCAATAACGTTTCAGGTCCACCCACGTGTGCAAATCAAATATTCAAGCTGTATAGTCATGAATTCAAAAAAGTACATATGCACAATGTTTTATAAAGGTGTATATCAAGTTGCAAGCTTAAGAAAGATTTGTAATATTTTAATGCTTTGTGTAAGTGTAATTAATGTGTTGTGATTTTGTAAATTCATTTTATCGAAGAAATTTTGATGTGGTGTTCAAACTTTTTTTCTCTTACACTCTTCGCACTTTCTTTTCCCTAAATATGGCCAAAAACATTGCAAACCTGCAATCAGCAATAATCAAGCAAAGGATGTCATGAACAGCTAAATGGATTTACCACATAGAGTCAGTGTATCAGTGTAGTCTATTGTAAAAGTGTAAATGACTTGTGCTTGTTGTAAAAATATTTTCCATAAATAATCTGATATACATTGGTTCCGTCTTCCCTTTTTTTGCACTCTCACTGTAGGCATGACTTTATCACTGAAGGTTGCTTCTTGTAACCAATCGAATGAGGTTTTCGTTGAAAATTTTTCTCTGAGCTGATTGGATAAATAATGTGACAGGCATTTTTTTTTCATATGGCTCAGTGTCATTCCTTTGGCAGAATGGCATATCTCCTCTCCCAAATATAAAACTTAAAAATTAATAAACATTCTTTTATTGTGTGTGTGTGTGTGTAAAGTTGCATGCAAAACTTTTTGCATGAGAAAGTTGTGCCAAAAGTGTGAGCCCAACAAAAGAAGGAACCATGTATATTGAATTATTTCAGAAAAATATTTTCGCAACTAACATCAGTCATTTACACTTTCAGTAGTTTATATTTACTGTACAAAAACAGACTGATTCTAGGTGGTTAGTTCGTTTTGCTGTTCTTGACATCCTTTATTTGCTAGCATATTGCTAAATGCAGGTTTGTAGTGTTTATGGACATATTTTGTATATGCATATATAATGTTGTATATTTCCAATGTGTAATCGTGAGAAATAAATCAGAAGAATACAAATAATTTATTTGTGTAAATATTAATTCACAACTTGCATGCAAAGCATTAAAATATTGCAAATCTTTTTTTACATTTGCAACTTGATTTACACCTCAAAACGGTCTGTGTGCGCACTTTTTTGTTACGTTTCCAATTTGATTTACACTCACAAATCTTACTCAATGCATGTAAATCTTTATCTCACTTGTAACTTAATTTATGCGTTTGCAGATCTTACTCTACACAAATCTTTTTTGGGTTGATTTACCGTCATAATTTTGTTCTTATAAGATGCTAAAAATCTTCATAGCCTTCTAAAATGGATCTATTTTTTTTTATTATCTGTGACTATATTATATACATTACTATGCAAAAGTCTTAGGCACATTATAACTGTCTTTTCTTAAGATGGTTATTTTATATCTTCTGCTTAAGTTGTCTATAGGAAATCTACATTTTTGAATTTCCAAACATTCCTTATGCAAATAGAACAAAAGTAGAACAATGAGTCCTGCAACAGATGGCATGGCCCCCACAGAGCCTGGATCTCAACATCATTGGCCCCATTTACACCTTGCAGTCAAATTAGCCTCCACTGTGATCAGATACAATCAGTTACCTGATTAAAATGTACATTAGAGGCTGTGGTAACTGAAAATTTCCATCTTTTTGCTCATTTTCTAAGTATTGATGGATAATTCAAAGGCTTTCATTGAACATTCCAATTTAATGGCTGAATTAAAAGAAAAAGCCAAGAACACACAGCACAGCCCTTTAAAAACTTTAGCGCTACCTCATCACATTATTAATTTACACCTTTGAATGTGGTCAGAATCTGTTCCTGACCACCTCTGAATGTGGTGTCAGTGATCCGATCACAATGCGTCTGGGGTGCATTTATACCATTTATTTAATATGGTCAAGTGAAATCCGATCGCCAAAAACACATTAATGCAAGGTGTAAATGGGGCCATTGAGTCAGTTTGAGAGTGCATGAAGAGATAGAAGCAATTGAGATAGCCTAAGTGCATAGACCTGTTGCAAGTTCTCCATGATGCTTGGAACAACCTATCTGCCAACAACCTTGAAAAAGTGTGCCTAGGAGAATCAGTGCTGTTTTAAAGGGATAGGGTGCTCACACTAAATATTAATTTAGTTTTTAATATTTACTGCAAGCCCTGCGATGACCTGAAAGGTTAGGAATGTACCGATTCTGGTATCGGGACACGATACTGGGTATGATACAGCCCTCATGTACTCATGCTCATAAAAATGCTCCAGTACAAAAAAACTATATCTGACATATGATTGTCATTACATAAAAATTCAGCGCACAAATTGAAATCTCATGTC